>CM023097.1:23545163-23739780 GCA_013103745.1 Gardenia jasminoides
GGTTAGTCATTGCTCAATGCTCATTCTCACTCATTTCTTTTAACACTCATGCTCAACTCACTATTCTCCTCACAAGAATCCCTAGTGGAAGTGACTAACTCCACTCAAATTTTTGTAAATTTCCTCTTTTCTTGAGCACTCAACTCAGATTTTATCTTTTCTCTCATGCTCAAATGAACATCATTGTTCACTCTATCATTTCGCGCTTCACACAATTTTTCCTCAACTAGCACTTGATTGAAGCTGGTGAGATGGGATGTGCAGCTCTTCTAGCTCACATGTGATGATGGAATGCTCTCCAAGCCACCATTGTAGATGTTTGATTATGGTGCTCAATGTATGGCTTGAGATAGGCATTCAATAGTTCGTAATGCCATCCATTATGGAATCACCCATCATTTGATTCCTCTTTCCAATTTGCCTTTCATTCCTTTGCTCACATGGCGGTGACTTGCTTTGAGATGTTTTAGGCATTTCAAATGAGGCTCTTTGGTTGAGGATGAACTCCATCTACAGGCTCTTTGCTCACACCTTTGCTCCTCCCTCATGCTCATCACCAATGCTTATATTCCTCAAGCTCTTAATGCCGCGTTCAGGGCTCATTGGTGTGATTGGGGCAACCTTGGTGGGATATGGGAGCTAGAATGATTGGAACCCCTCCTCTTGAAAGATTTATCTAATAACTTATCAAGTCATCTTTTAAGAGGTTCAAAGTTAGCCTCCATCTCCTTGTTGTACTTTGCCCTAGCATCCATCTCTAGTGCTAATTGGGCTATGGTCATCTCATCTCCTTTGGTAGACATATTTCAAACCTGCAAAATGAACAAACCATTGATAGAAAAGACCTCACACACTCCCTCCGTGTTTCTCTCACTCGTGTATCACTCAAGTGTTTTATTTTACTCTAATGATCTCACCAAACGCTCAAATTCCTTGATTTTCCTCCTTGAAGAGATCAGAAATTTCAAGCAAGTTCAAGGGCTTATCACCAATTACCTTGAGAATCGATGTATCACAGCCGGTTCACTTGGAGATTGAGAAACAATGCAAAATTTAGAATGCTAAGACCGCGACTCAAAGTTGGAAAATTTCCAAATGAAAACAACTAAGAAAATCCTAGAAGAAGACTTGCGACCAAGGATAAATTGGTCAATTTTCCTCAAATTTTCAGAACACTTAATGACGGTCAAAAACATAATTTAGGACTACAAATGGACACAAATACTGCTGGAAAAATATGGGAAAGGGACACAAACAAACTCAAATTGGGACACTAGACTTTGATTTGGACTCTACTCTAATCAGATTTGGAAAAGGAAAAAGTAAGACCTAACCGACTTGAAAAACAAGTTAAAGACACAGTTTAAATGCTGGAAAAGAACAAGATAAAGTGAATTAGTGGCTGCCAATTTCAAATAGCCATTCGGGTTCCACAATTCCACTCCAAATCGGTTTAGGTTTAGGCTGGTCAATGGTGGTGCAAAGCTTTCCAAACTGTTTTGGATTTGGTTTCTAGGCTGATTGATCCTTTTGGACATGGTGTTGTTGCTATTTAGGGATTAGGAAACTGATTTGCAAGGACACGGAAGAAAGTTTCTTATTTGGTTTCTATGTTCAAGCGCAACAAACCTTAATCAAGTTGAAAAAATCTGGAATTTGGAAACTGATTTGATGTTTTCAGTTTCTAATTTGGTTGACCCTCAAACAATTTCGTTCTTTCAATTAACAAGATGTAGTTCAAGCTTTGAACAACAATTGCAGCCAAAAATTTCAGATCAAAACAAGTGAATGGCAGATTTGAAATACAAGCACAAATTGAAGACAGTAATTGGCTTGTTCTTTTCTTTCTTTCTTTCGTTTCTCTTTTTTTTTCTTCAGCCGATTTTGGATTGCTTCCGAATTCAAGAAATCAATGATGCAATTCAGAATTCAAGAATGTTTCAATTGGTTTCAAGAATTTCAAGAAAACAGCCCCAAGATTCAAGAATTGGTTTTGGGTTTGTTTAAAACTAGGGTTTTGTTTCAAGAAACCAAGATGGCCACAAAATCAGTTCAAGAACCAGAAATTCTAGCAGCGAACAACCACGGAACTTCAAAATTTTGTTAGAACAGCAAGGAAAAAACTAAGCAGATACAAGCAAGACACAAGAAACAACGAGCATGCAGCCACGAACAAGACTCAAAGCTGATCTGAACCCACCCAAGCGGTATGAACTGTTACTTGTCAATGGCGGATCTAGGCGAAAATTTAAGTTGATGAAGGAAACTATTGACCCCTCTAAACCCCGAGATCACGAACCTTGAGAAAAGACCCACGATCTAACGATTTAGTGAACCAAAGTTTTTAGGTAGAAGAACGCCACAATCAAGGTGATTACTTGATTGATAAGTTCAAGATTTAATAACTCAAGAAAACTCTCAAGTATTCAAGAAAAGCTCTCTTGGAAGAGAAAGTGAAAAACTCACAAAATATTTGATGAAACTTGGTTATTGAATAATGAAAGATGTTGGCTATTTATAGCCTACATGACTCGAAAAAAAACAATCTAACTTGGACTCCAAGATCCGACCACCGTTAGCTATAATTTAGGAAACTTAAAACAAAACACTTAGGGAAACTACTGGTAGGAAATTACTACTATCCTAACCACACAACACAATGTAAATAACTTGACAAGGCATTGGACCCAAAGCTGTAAATAACTTGACAAGGCATTGGACCCAAAGCTGTAAATAACTTGACAAGGCATTGGACCCAAAGGCGTTAGGCGAAGACTTGACTCACAGGCGTGCCTATATACAGCCTGCACCAAGCAGGGAAGGATCAGAAGACTCCGATTAGTAAGCGTGCTACTAAGTGCAAGTCTTGATCAGTCTAACAAATGCAAGACTTAACACAAACTTGAATTCGATTCTTGACTTCCAAAATGCCTTGTTCTTCACTTTGTTCATTGGTCCCCAACAAACTTGGCATGGAAATTGTTGAACACATGGGACTCGACATGATATTGTCATATGATGATCTTGAGCTCGTGTCATTCCCCTCCTCTTGAGAGGATTCGACCTCGAATCAAAGCTTTGTGTAGATAGCACCACCATATCCATAGTAAAAGATGTTTCATGCGAACTAGGTGCTCCCATGTGTATGCCGAGATCAAACACAAAACAACCAAAAGATCGATTACCTACTAATCCTAGATGGAAATTCGATCCAAAAGATATCATACGAAATGATAATGCATGAACACAATGACACATAAATGAAGATAACAATACATGTGTTAATGGGTAAGGAAACAGACTTAATGACCTGGACGCATCTAACACATGTGAATAATAATCAAAAGATGTATTTGACCCTTGAAAATCACTAGGACAGCATGTTTGCAAGGGAATGAAACAAACACATGCAAGAGATGAGTGAAACTCATAAAAAACAGTTTCAAAAGGTACGAGTGGAGTATGGAAAGCAGATGGAAAACATGCCAAAAGATGCGACTCAAAAGACATAACTAAGAGACTAGAATGTAAGGTAACACAAGTACTACATGCAATGACATTCTTAATAGGATTATGTAATTCAAAAGCTGACTTCGTAGCACTACAAGAAATAAAGTGAGTGATGGAACTTCCCTTTTCAATCATTGATCATTGAAGAGCAAGTTCACCATAGGGAGTAAGAATAAGTTGTTTAGGCAAGGTTGCACACATCCATGAGCTATTTGATTGAAACTCAACCCCAAGTAATTCAAAATCAGCATGGAAGATGTCACTTTGAGAGCTAAATGTTTGCATAGAAAGGCAGTGGAACCTGCAAGACTTGAGAAACACACTAGGCAAGGAAACTTCAAGTTCCTTTGTTAGTAAAGATTCTTTGCAAAACAAAGTAAGTAAAAACGGACAAGAAGGCAAAGCCTTCCTTACATTTTTAACCCTAGCTAGCATGCTTGTTTTCTTTTCCTTCCTAGGCTCAATGGCCGAATGGACATGATCAATTTGCTTTAGGGTGAGTTTCGACCTTAGGGCCTTTCTTTCCCTCCAAATTTTTCTTTTGTTTACAACATACAAATCATACTCTTTTGCAAATTGACTTGGTCCTCATGCACTTGTTGAGGTGTAAGAGGTTACAAGTGTGATCTTTACCATTGTGCATAAAATAGTACTTATTCAAGAAACCATCAAAATTGACCTTTTGTCAAATTGCCACGGACGACCAAAATGATGTGTGTGGCTTGCATTGGTACAACATCACATAAAACATCATCTATATATCGACCAATGCTAAAAGAAATCAAGACTTGCTTATGAACCGCATTACCTCACTTGTTGTTCAACCATTGAAGCTTGTAAGGTCGAGGGTGTTCACTTGTGGGCAAATTGAGTTAGCTCCACCATCAATGCACGCAACATTAGTGCAACTCCACGTGATGGAATCGATCCGCATCCTCTCTAGCGATTTAGTATTTCAGTTCTTTCCTTTAAGTTTGAGTTTTGTTCGAGTTTTGCTAAGTCATTAGTAGTTGTTTTGTTAGTGTTAGTTTGGAATAAAGATCTTGTCCATGATCTCATGTTGAGTTGGACTAAATTTAGTAGTAGCTTGTGTTTCTTTTTTTTGGAGCAGAAGACTAGTCCTCGTCACGGACATGGCGTGATGCTGGGCACATGGAATCGATGTCGACCAAAGACTAGCCCTTATGCGGGCGTGGTGGCGTCATCGGAAGCATGGAGTTTCTCTTGGTTCTTGCGAGAACAATCTTTGAGTGTCTTAGATGGAATTCTAAGGTTCAAAAAGACTTTATCAATCAAGATCGCATTGATTGTGGTGTCTCTACCATCAATCTTGGTCTCGAGTTGCCCTTGATCAAGTTGATATTCTGTTGCCCAAACCATGATGAAATCTTCTAGATCACGTGAACTTGTCATATTCACGGGTTTAGATGCGAAATAGGGAGAATCATATCGGTTAGTATCGAGCTAGTTGGCGTATACCAGGTTATATCCTTCTTTGTTCGTTTGTTTCTTGAGTCTTGTTTTAATTTGTTGCAAATCTGTCCAATCTTGTTTTGTGTCAAATCTGTCCAAAAAAAAAAATTTTCAGAATACTGTTCATCGGATACTGTAGCATTACTGTAGGCATACTGTTCATCGATACTGTAGCGATTTACTGTTTATCCCGAATTCACTGTTCATCCGAATTTTAATCTCTAGTTTCTTGATTGTTGGTCTTGTGTTCTTGTGTCTTGAGTCTTGAATAAAAAAAAAAAAAAAGGGGGTCAAAATCTGTCCATAAGTTCTTGTTCTTGTTCTAGGGTTTTCTTGTATTTCTTGCTTCTAAATTTCTGGTTGTGGTGCATGTTCGTGAGTCGTTTTGAAGTCTTGAAATCTGGTCATCTTGAGTGATCTTTGTTGTTAGTTGCTAGTCAAGTTTGCTTTGCAATTCTTATAGTAATTCTTGTGTTCAAATTCTGCTCGAAAGTGTTTCTTGTTGCTGTCCATTTTTGTTCTTGTTGTGTGATCCGAAATTTGCCTTGTTATTGTGTGTGCTTGTTGTGTCAATTGCTGGAAATCTTTGTGGCTGATCTAAACCAGAAATTCCGTGACCTTTTCTTGTTAAAATCATTGAATCTTGAACTTGTCTTGTGGCCTTCTTGAATTCTTGAAACAAACCTTCAAGTTCTTGAATAAGTCTCAATAAGATTCTTGAACTTTGGGGACTGTTTTCTTGAAATTCTTGAAACCAATTGAAACATTCTTGAATTCTGGAATTGCATCATTGATTTCTTGAATTCTGGAAGCAATCCAAAATTGGATGAAGAAAAAAAAAAGAAAGCGAAAGAAAGAAAGAAAAGAACAAGCAATTACTGTCTTGAACTTGTGCTTGTATTTCAAATTTGCCTTCACTGTTTTGATCGAAATTTTGGGCTGCAATTGTTGTTCAAAGCTTGAACTGCATCTTGTTGATTGAAAGAATGAAATTGCTTGCTTGGGAGGGGCCAAATCGAAATTAGAAATAGAAAACACCAAATCAGTTTCAAATTCAGATACCAGCTCGGGTTCCTTCGGATCTCACAACAATTGGTGTCATCAGTCTTAGCTTTACGAGTTTGTCTACTTCTTTAGCCTCCGCTACTTTTGACTACTTTTGAGGTTTAGCCTTAATCTCGGAAGAGACGGAACAAAAGCTTTTAATCTATGAATCTTTCTTTAACTTCTACCAGGTATTTTAAAGAACAAGGGAATCAGATAAATTCCAAGTCCTTGCAAATCAGTTTCTAATCCCTAAATAGCCACAACACCACGTCCAAAGGGATCAATCAGCCTAGAAACCAAATCCCAAACTGTTTGGAAAGCTTTGCACCGCCATTGACCAGCCTAAACCTAAACCGATTTGGGTGGGATTGTGGAACCAATTGCTGTTTGAATTTGGCAGCCACTAATTCACTTTATCTTGTTCTTGTTTCCAGCATTTAACTGTGTCTTTTAACTTGTTTTTCAAGTCGGTTAGGTCTTACTTTTCCTTTTCCAAATCTGATTAGGGTAGAGCCCAAATCAAAGTCTAGTGTCCTAATTTGAGTTTGTCTTAAATCTGATTTTGTGTCCCTAGTTTCCTAATGTTTTCCAGCAGTATTTGTGTCCATTTTGTAGTCCTAAATTACGTGTTTAGCGCTCATTAAGTATTCTGGAAATTTGAGGAAAATTGACCAATTTATCCTTGGTTTCTTCAAGTCTTCTTCTAGGGTTTTCTCGGTTGTTTTAGCCCTAATGAATGGTATCTTGTTCTAAATTTCTTTGAAGTACTACAACTTCGTGCATTAGTACAGTTGATTTGTGCATTATGGAAACTCTAGCGTCCTCAAAGTGAGTGATTGCAAAGCCAAAGAGAACTTTTGAGATCATTTGAGTGATATATGAGTGTGAGTGTAAACACGCATTGAGGGGCGTGTGAGGATTCCTATCTATTTGTTTCTTTTACTAACCTTTTGCAGGGGAAATTCAAGCATGTCTCATGAGGAGAAACCCCAAGTCAAGAGGAGACCCCACCTCCCAATTCTACACTCGGTTGAGGCAAATCCAAAGCCAATAATGATTCAAGCTACATTTATTCTCAGGCTGCCCAAACAGCATCTCACATGGTTGAAGTTATGGGCCGTTCGTCCCTCCATTCTTCTTATCCTTCAAGCCATTGATTCGTGGATGAATCTTTTTCAAGAGGAGGGGAATGATGGAGTCCTGATGCAATCCTCTCTAGCCAATTTAGTATTTCAGTTGTTTCCTTCAAGTTTCGAGTTTTGCTAAGTTATTAGTAGTTGTTTTGTTAGTGTTTGTTTGGAATAAAGATCTTGTCCATGATCTCATGTTGAGTTGGACTAAATTTAGTAGTAGCTTGTGTTTCTTTTTTTTTGAGCAGAAGACTAGTCCTCGTCTGGACGCGGGCGCATGATGCGGGCATGTGGAATCTGATGTCGACCAGAAGACTAGCCTTATGCGGATGTAGCGTCATCAAGGTGCGTGGAGTTTTCTTATTTTTTTATTATTTCTTTTGCATCGTCTAGTACTAGTAGTATTAGGGTTTGTTTTGTAAAGGCTATAAATAGCCTACTTTTCCATCGTTTAAGGAAAAAAAGATGAATTATTTCAGAAATTGTTGAGAGTTTTCTCTTGGTTCTTGCGAGAACAATCTTTGAGTGTCTTAGATGGAATTCTAAGTGTTCAAAAAGACTTTATCAATCAAGATCGCGTTGATTGTGGTGTCTTTACCATCAATCTTGGTCTCGAGTTGCCCTTGATCAAATTGATATTCCGCTGCCCAAACCGTGGTGAAATCGTCTAGATCCTGTGAACTTGTCGTGTTACGGGTTTCGTTTGAAATAGGGTGAGAATCGTATCACCCTGGGTCAATCACTAAGCTGCAAAGTTTGTCAGACACTTGGCATCTTGAATAGAAGAGGTTTTCCCGTTGGAGGTCATCCTTACTAGCTTGAGTAGCTAATGCTCTTCTTGCAACCAATCCAACCTTACCATTAACGGGTTTCTCTTCAATTTCCTCATCATCTTCATTTTCCTAAATCAATGGAGGCATATCTTCATACTCACTTTCATCATCAGTCAAGAGTTCTCCATTTGGTAGCGTGAGCATGGTTCTTTGATTTGGGCATTGGGAAGTAATGTGACCAAAACCTTGACACTTAAAGCATTTAGTGTCTTGAGTTCTAGGTTTTGTTGCTTCTTGATAACCCCTAAGATCCTCTCTTGGTTTCGGCTTTGATGATGGAAGAAAAGGCCGGTTGTTTCCACTTGTCGTGCACTTCCTTTGGCTTGAATTTTGAGCAATTGGGTGTTAGTCTCCCTTTTTGGCTGATTCTTCCAATTTCCAGATTGGAAGTTGGAAGTTTGACGGGGTGGACCCCTCCTCTTGAGCGTCTTTTCCACCTTGCTAGCTTTGTCAATGTCAAGGTAGTGATGAAGCTCCACAATATCAGCAATTTCAGCTCGTAGACCTCTCAAAAACCTAGCCATCGTTGCCTCAGAATCTTCACGGATGTGACCCTCATCATTGCCATTTCCATCTCTTTATAGTAATCCTCTACCGTCATACTACCTTGAGAAAGAGTTTGCAATTTGTTGTGCAATTCTCGATGATAGTAAGCTAGTATCCACCTTTTCCTCATGATTCCTTTTAAGGCGTCCCATGTTTGGATGGATGGTTCTTCATTCCTTCTTTGTCGACTCCTCAACTGGTCCCACCAAATGGCGGCATAATCGATGAATTCCACCACACAGTCAAAGACCTTTTCAATTTTCCTTTCCCACTCCAAGTAAGCTTCTGGATCCGATTTCCCTTGAAAAGAAGGAATGTTCAGTTTTACCCCTTTGATGGTGTCATCATTCCCTTGATTAGGGTTTTGTTTGAGGCCCTTGCTTTGGTGCTCAGCCTCACCAAAATTTTCCTCATAGTTTGAATCAAATAATTCCTCCAAATGCGGTTGCTTCTTGAAGGTGCTTTTGGATGCACTTGCCTTCTCCATTTTATCCTCTAATATATCAAACCTTCTATTAATGCTGCTGATTTCCCCTTGCAATGATTCAAGAATGAGTTTTAGATCAAAGGTATCACTTGCCTCTTGGCTTTGAGACATGTTGACAATTAACCTGCAAAACTCAACAAAAATGTTAGTATAAAATCCTTACACGCTCCCTCACGTGTTTCCCCTCACTCTCTTGTATCACTCAAGTGTTTGCACACTCTAATGATCTCACAATTCACTTTCTCAAATCTCTTGGTCACCTTTCTTGAAGAAATCAGAATTTCCTTCAAGTTGTTCAATTGAATTTTTCACCAAGCTGCACCAAGATTGTGAATTTCTTCAAGTTGGTCCGAATGATTTTTTTTGTTTGTTTTTTTTTAGCTTCTGGAAATAAAATAGAAAAAGAGGACTCATGAAATTACTGGAAAAGAGAAGAAAAAAAGGACGGAAAGAGCAGTTCCTAAGCTGTCCATGCAAGATACAATTGAAATTGGAAACTTGGAATAGACTAGGAATGGAATTAGGAAACTAGGGCTCAACTCCTAATTAATTTTGGAAGAGAACAAGACTAGACTAACCGACTCAAGAATTCAGATTTGAAGACTCAAACTATTGCTGGAAAACAAGTATAAATCACGTGGCCAAGGGTTAACAAGGAAACAGCAATTCAGGTGCAAGAAAGTTCCAAAACCAGTTTGGTTTCGGTTAGTCTTTGTTTAAGGCGGTTGCTGGTTTCAAAGCTGATGTGGTTGATTTGATTCCCTTTTGACATGATTTATTGTTGTTGATGGATTAGGTAACTGTTTATAAGGATTTGGCAAATTTCCTGACCAGTTTCTTTCGCTTTAAGCAACAAGAAAGGCTGAACACATTAGGAAAGACAAAATCTGGAATTTAGGAAACTCAATTTCTGGTTTGGTCTTTCACCTTCCAAAGTCATGCAATTACGCTTCAATAATTCCCAAAGGTGAAGTTCAAGTGTTAAACAACGTAAACAACACAAGGATTTGGTTCAATACAAGTAGAACAAATTCGGTTTCAGCAAGAAAATTTCAGGAAGCAGTTCGGCTCTTTCTTTTTTTCTGTTTTACTTCTTCTTTTTCTTTTTCACTTAGGAAACTATTGGTAGGAAATTACTATTATCCTAACCACGCAACACAATGTAAATAACTTGACAAGGCATTGGACCCAAAGCTGCGTTAGGCAGAAGACTTTGGCTCACAAGGCGTGCCTACGCCTTACAGGACTGCACCAAACAGGAAGGATCAGAATACTCCGACTGGTAAGGCGTGCCCATGGCTAACTGGTGCAAGTCTTTTGATCTAACAAATGCAAGACTTAACACAAACTTGAATTCGATTCTTGACTTCTAAAATGCCTTGTTCTTCACTTTGTTCATTGGTCCCCAACGAACTTGGCATGGAAATTGTTGAACACATGGGACTCGACATGATATTGTCATATGATGATCTTGAGCTTGTGTCACAAACAAACCCCAGCGGATGACACACAAGGAAATTCTACAGCTGCTTTTTTTTTTTTTTTGACTTGAAGACTCAAGACACAAGAACACAGGACCAATAATTAAGAAAACAAGAGATTAAAATTCGGATGAACAGTGAATTCGGGATGAACAGTATGCTACAGTAGCAGTGAACAGTATTGATGAACAGTATTTTTTTACCCTTGGACAGAATTTTGACACCAAGAAAATGAAAATAAACAAGAACAAAGGGATATACTTGATACCATCAACCTGGCTCTGATACCAAGATGATGTGAATTGATGTAGGACCTAGACGATAATCAAGTTGGAGTTTGCGGAAAACACTCAACCCCTCTAACTTGCGGAACTACGAATCTTAAATTTAATCTCAACCCGTAGAACAATGAATTAGCGAACCAAGGCTGTTGGTAGATGACGCCACAATCAAGTGCGGTTCTTGATTGATAAGTCGATTGAACACTCGAAACCTCTCAAGTATTCAAGAAGAAATCTCTTACAAAAGAGACGTGCTATTCTCACAAGAATAAGCTGAAATTTTATTGATAAAAACTTGTTAATAATTTGGCTATATGAGGCTGTATTTATAGCCTTACAAAGTAACCCTACTACTACTAGGAGTCAACTAACACTTAGCTTAGGAAAACTAATCCTAGTTGAAGTAGGCTTTGACCTCTAATCCACTTGGAATTTCAGTCATAAGCTTTATTTAGTAACCAGAAATTAACTAAATTACTAATGGCAGTTGGACTTTAATTAACCAAGCCAAAATCAGCAAGGCAATTCGGCCCAATCATACTAATTACAAAACGAAATTAAACACAACTCTAGATGGTTGAATTGAAACCCTAAATCTGAATGTGATTTTTAAACCAAAGCTAGGGTTTCAATCCTTCAAATGCATCTTCTTGAACTTCAATCACTTGGACCCCTTTGAATGATGAATTCTTTCTTGGATAGCTTTCAGTTCTTTCATCAGTTGGAGGAATGAAACCCTAGTTTAGCCTTAAAGTCAATTCCAGATTCTATGGTTTTCTTTGGCAATGTGTTCGAATTGAATTTCTTATTTTTCCGGCTTGGCTAGTTCAATTAAGATAGTTTCCAATTAGTTGAAATAAGCTTGGTTGACCGACTGGTCAAACCTAAGTCAAATAGGGTTAGTTTCCTAAAAGCTTAGTGTCAACCGTTTCCTTATTTGTTTTCTAGTAGAATTAGGACTTGTTTTGTAAAGGCTATAAATAGCCTACTTTTCCATAATTTAATTGTAGACATTTTTTGATGAAATTAAATTGAGAGTTTTCTCTTTCTTGTTCATTGGGAACGACCCTTGATACAAAGTGAGTGAGTACCTTTGTTCAAGTTTAGGCTTATCAATTCAAGATCGCATTGAGTTGTGGCGCCTTTCTACCAATTCCTTGGTTCGCTAATTCACTAGATTGTGGGTTGAGATTATATCAATATTGTTCGCAATCTCGAGAGTTAGAGGGGTCGGATTTCTGTCAATTTGTATCCATAGCTTGATCAAGATAGATCCTTCCGCTGCGTCGCAAATTCGTGTCTTCAAGAAGCAGGAGCTTGGAGGGTACGGGTGCCTTCCATGTCAGCTTGGTAATTGAATTGTTAAATGGAAGCCAGATTTCATCCTGGCTTTTTATAAATGTATGGTTGAAAGGAGTTCCCGTGAAGATGTCTTTCAATCTTTGGAGGTGGTGCTGAGCAGAATTCCGATTATGGAGAATTTGTATAGGTTTAATGTTCATGGCCCGTCTTGTTGTTATTGTTGTGCAGATAAACATTCTGAGACCTGCAACATGAGTTTGCTCATGGCTCCTTCCCACGATTTGGGAATTTTGAGAACCACTTTCGAATTTTCTTCAAATGGTAGGGTGGTGCGTGAAAAATGTGTTCTATGGTGCCTGAGGTCTTTGTATCACCGATTCTCTCTTGGGTGCTTAGATTGCTGCCAATAGTTATTATTTGGCACCTTTGGAAGGCACGTAATCGATTTATTTATGATGATGTAGGTCCTAATTTTTCAATGATATGTGAGTCAATATGTACTAAGGTGAAAGATTTATCGATGATTCGGTTTCCCGTATTGGCTTGTCGGGTTAGGTGGCTCAGTTGGACCAATTTCATCTCCTTAATTAGTAATGCAAAGTTTAAGTTAAGGGGGATACCAATTTGTTGGGATAAACCACATTTAGCTTCTTTCAAGTTAAACACTAATGGATCTTTTCCAAAGGATGGTCGTGGTGGTGGAGGAGGGGAGTGCTTCGGGATAGTGGTGGACGGATTTTGTTTGCGTTTTTGGAAGCATACTTGGATGCCTCGGTTTTATATGCAGAAATGCACACGTTGGTCACCGGGATGGAAATGTGCCAAGATCAGGGTTTTCTTCCGATGCATGTGGAGTTAGATTCCAAGGTTTTGGTTCAAATGCTAACAAGGAAGATGCTTGTGCCATTTAATTTGCGAATGCTCTTTAGACATCTTGGACATTTTGTTGAACACATCTATTCCATTCATCATTGCTTTTGACAAGGCAATTTAGTTGCTGATGTGTTGGCTGCAATGGGTAGCTTGGGAAGGTCATCTAGTTATGATTCTTTCGATCACCTACCGACTAGGATCCATGGTCTTTGTTCTATGGATAGGTTACAGATTCCATCTTCTAGGTTTAAAAAGATTTTTGTGCTTTAGGAGGTAAGGTTTGGTCCCCCTCCTTTTCATGTATTTTCATTACGAGTTAATAAAAGGGGTATTCAAGCCCATCCACCAGATATGATTGGCAGTTTGAACCACACCAGAGCTAACGATGACTCACGATCGACATGAAATTTTGTCGATCACTTAAAAACCCTCATCGGGCATCTAAAGACATAACAAATATTACGAGCCCACACCCTCAGAAAATCTGCCTCATTGGTAAACCGAATCAGCACATGCCTAAAATCTAATAACCCAATCGAAGCTGCATCCTTCAAATCAAGCGTTGTAAAAAATTTCCGAAGATCAGGCAGCTTGGGTCGCCTGATACGAACGTCGCCAATCTTGTGACGAAACCCGAACAGACTACCACGGATCTAGAAGGTTGAAACGCGCTTGACACGATAAACGCAGCGGAATAATCAAGGACCCATTGAACTCGTGGCCAGTGATCCTTTGATATGGTAGAAGACGCCACAATCTAGCGTGTTCCTAGATTGATAAGTCGATTCGAATATCTTAGAACAATTTAAGATACTCAAGAACGCTTCCACGAAGCAAGAGAGAGACTCTCAAATAGGTTTTCTTATTTTCTGATTGAATGAATCGTACAAACAGACAATTGGCTAAAATACTAAAGGCTAACCAAGGAACAAACCCTAGTTAACAACTACTAACTAACTAACTGACTAACTACGCCCAAGGGTTCGGCCATGGCTCTCTAGGGGCGAACCATGGGCTAGCTCACACTAATTAAAAGACTAATTAGCGTAACTAATGGACTAGGGTCGAACCACAGGTCGATTGTACCCTTTATTCAACCTATAACAGCAAATAAGCAACTAAACGCGCGTCCACGGCTAAGTCGTGTCACTGACCACCACGGGGTCCTCAACTCGAAGCACGATCACACAGGAGACTGGATCAATGCCCTCAATACTGGCAGGCATGCCGTTGGTGTCTTGGGCGCATGGACCAACGTTTGTAACGCCTGGTTCATTTGCTTGGCTCGTGTACGGGTGACCGGACCCAAATGCACCTTCACCTGATGGACTTGCATAACTGGCTCGCCCTTGTCATCATTCCCTTCCTCTTGGGAAAGATTTGTCCACAAATCGCCCTCGTCATCTGCAAGGAAGTGACTCAAGTCAGCAACATTAAAAGTAGCAGAGACATTATACTCACCAGGAAGGTCGAGCTTGTATGCATTGTCGTTAACGCGCGCAACAACTTGGAAGGGGCCGTCTCCACAGGAAGAAGCTTGTTGCGGCGTTGTACTGGAAAGCGTTCCTTACACAGGTGTAGCCAAACCCAGTCACCTGGTTCAAAAACCATCTTACGCCGTCCCTTGTTGGCGTGTTTGAGATATTGCTGGGTCCTGATTTCAATGTTAGCACGCACTTGTTGATGAAGTGACTTCACCAAATCTGCCTTTTTCCTGCCATCCAGGTTAGCACGCTCCGACATAGGCAAAGGCATGAGATCAAGAGGAGTTAAAGGATTAAAACCGTAAACAATCTCAAAAGCAGAAAATTGTGTAACACTATGCACAGTACGGTTATATGCAAACTCGACATGCGGTAAGCACTCCTCCCAACTTTTCAAGTTCTTTTTAATGATGGCCCTAAGTAATGTAGACAGTGTGCGATTGACAACCTCGGCCATCGATTACACGTAGGTGGTTGGATGTTAGAAAATAGCAATTTAGTACCCAGTTTCCCCCACAATATTTTCCAAAAATATGATAGGAACTTAACATCTCTATTGGACACTTTGGTCCTAAGAATACCATGCAAACGGACAACTTCTTTAAAGAAGTGATCAGTTACGTGAATAGCGTCATCCGTCTTATGACACGGAATAAAATAGGCCATTTTGGAAAAATGATCAACAATAACATAAATGCTATCATGACCTCTCTTACTCCTAGGCAAACCAAGTACGAAGTCCATGGAAATATCAATCCACGGTGCAGATGGAATAGGTAGAGGAGTATACAAATTGAAGGGTTGGAGTTTGGACTTAGCGCAGTAATAGGTGGTGCATCGAGCAACTATTCGTTCCACATCCCGACGCATTCGTGGCCAATAGAAGTGTTCCTGCAATGAACTCAAAGTTTTGGTGACACCAAAGTGTCCCATCAAACCTCCTCCATGAGCTTCACGGGTTAGTAATTCATGAATAGAACATGACGGAATGCACAATTTATTGTTACAATATAGAAAGCTGTCATGTATAAAGAACTTACCTTGACCCGACCGGATGCATTATTTATAAATGTCGAAAAAATCATGGTCGGTGTCGTACAGCTCTTTAATCATGTCAAATCCAAGAAGCTTGGCATCAAGTATTGCAATCAAGGCGTATCGTCTAGAGAGTGCATCTGCAACCACATTGGTCTTGCCTGCCTTGTACTTGATGATGTATGGGAAAGTCTCCACAAATGCGACCCATCTGACATGGCACTTGTTCAACTTCTGTTGAGACTTGAGGTGCTTCAATGCCTCGTGGTCAGTGTGGATGACAAACTCCCTAGGCCGGAGGTAGTGCTGCCATGTCTCCAAGGCATGAATGAGTGTGTAAAGCTCCTTGTCATAGGTGGAGTAATTTAGTGCAACACCGTTCAGCTTCTTGCTGAAGTAAGCAATTGGCCTTCCTTCCTAGATCAAATTGCTCCAATTCCTACACTAGATGCATCACACTCAACCTCAAAGGTTTTATCAAAGCTAGGTAATGACAATATAGGTGCATGTGTGAGCTTGTGTTTAAGGAGTTAGAACGCCTTATCCTGTGCATCGCCCCACTCAAACTTGACATCCGTTTTGATAATGGCGGTCAGAGGGGCGGCAATAGAGCTGAAGTCCTTCACAAAGCGTCTATAAAAACTTGCCAATTCGTGAAAGCTCCTGACTTCACTCATGTTCCTGGGCACGGGCCAATCATTGATGGCCTTTACTTTGCTTTCATCCACCTGTATACCCTGTGCACTGACTTTGTAACCAAGAAAGATCAACTCGTTAGTACAAAAAATGCATTTCTTAAGGTTAGCGAATAACCTTTCCTTGCGTAGTACTTCGAGTACAGCTCTCACATAGTGTACATGCTCTTCAGGGCTGCGGCTGTAAATCAGGATGTCGTCAAATTAAACAACTACAAATTTACCTAAGAACGGCCTGAGTACATGGTTCATTAGACGCATGAAGGTGCTTGGTGTGTTAGTTAAGCCAAAAGGCATGACTAACCACTCATACAAGCTATACTTGGTCTTAAATACTGTTTTCCACTCATCACCTTCATTCATTCTGATTGGATGATGATAAACGAGGACGATACTTAACTGTAATGGCATTTACGGCACGGCAATCCACGCACATCCTCCACGTTCCCTCTTTCTTTGGTACGAGGATGACTGGAACAGCACACGGGCTCATGCTCTCTTGAGCCCATCCTTTAACAAGCGGCTCCTCTACTTGGCGTTGGATCTCCTTCGTCTCTTCGGGACCCATCTTGTAGGCTGTTTTGTTTGGCAAAGACGCTCCTGGGACAAAGTCAATCTGATGCTCTATCCCGCGAATCGATGGAAGTCCATTGGGGATCTCTTCAGGAAATACGTCTTCAAATTCCTAGAATAAAGAAGTAATATCAATAGGCAAATTATCTAATGATTCAGTAGAAAGCTGATGAACAAGGCGTGCCAGTTATGCAAATCCAACAGGTGAAGGTGCCTTTGGGTCCGGTAACCCGTGCACGAGCCAAGCAAATGAACCAGGCATTACAAACGTTGGTCCGTGAGGTCCAAGACACAAGCGGCACACCTACCTATATTGCGGGCATTGAGCCAGTCTCATGTGTGATCGTGCTTCGAGTTGAAGACCTCGTGGTGGTCAGTGACACGACTTAGCCACGGCGCGTTCTAGTTGCTTATTTGCTGTTATAGGTTGAATAAAGGGTACGATCGACCTGTGGTTCGACCCTAGTCCATTAGTTATGTTAATTAGTCCTTTTAATTAATGTGGGCCAGCCCGTGGTTCACCCTACTAAGCCATGGCCGAACCCTTGGCTTAGTTAGTCAGTAATTGGTTCATTAGTAGTTAACTAGGGCTTGTTCCTTGGTTAGCTTTTAGTATTTAAGCCAATTGTCTATGTACGATTCATTCATAATTCAGAAAATAAGAAAACCCTGTTGAGAGTCTCCTCTTGCTTCATTGAAGTATTCTTGAGTATCTTAGATTGTTCTAGGGTATTCGAGTCGACTTATCAATCTAGGAACACGCTAGATTGTGGCGTCTTCTACCGTATCAAGGGATCATTGGCCAGGGATTCAACGGGTTCTTGATCATTCCGCTGCATTCATAGGGTCAAGCGCGTTCAACCTTCTAGATCCGTGGTAGTCTGAACGGGTTTCGTCATAAAGTTGGCGACGTTCGTATCATCTGGCATCAAAGCTAGTTGAAGGTTCGCGTTATCTCTTTTTTCTTTGTTTCTTTTGGTTTTTCTTGAATCTTGTGTCCTTCTTGTTCGTCCTAGTAGCCGTCTACGGTTCTAGGGTTATTTTTCTTGTTGAGTCGTGCTAAAAAAATTTTTTTTCCTTGCTCTTTTATCAAGTCGTGCAATCTGGTTTGTCTTGTTTCTTGTTTTGCTGTCCGTATCAGTTGACCTTATTGAGTCGTGTGCCCCTTGAAGTTATTTCCAGAATTGTGTTGTTGTTTTACGTTGTCTTGTTGCTGAAAAAAAAAAGAAAAAAAAGAAGAAGCAACAACAACAAAAACCAAACTTGAGTTTTATTGCAAAATTCAAAAATAAGGGTAACAAGAACTATAGGTTCTTTCTTATTGAAATCAAAAGCCCTACACTAGCTTCATCCAATCGAGTCTAGTGGTTTAAAAATTCTGGCCTACAACTTCACCAACTTCATCTTCAATCCGTGGGAATTGGGGTATTTGTTTTCTACGACGCACGAAGAACCTCTTGTATTCACGTGCAGTCATTCTTGGTTTCGTGTCGTTCTTCGAAACATCTTGGGTAACCCGTTGGGGGGGAACCTGAGTTGGGTTCACAACTTCTCCGTTGTTCTTGTTTGTTGCATCCATAGTTGCTTTTTTTTTAGTCAAAGCTGTTTCTCTTGTTTGCTGTACGTGTTCCCTTTGTCTTGTTACTGTCGAATCTCTCTTATAAAGAGAAGACAAGTCGGCTCTAGCAACTCTAGTCCAACCGAAGTAAGATTCACGTTGGAACCAAGTCCAAGTTCGATTGGAGTTTGAACCATGGCAGCCTAAGGTCTTGTTGTCGTGTTTCTCCAGTAGCCGATTCACCCCCTAGTTTGTAGGGATTGAATCCGTGAATTCCATCCCAAGTTAGGAGCAGCACAAGTCCTAAATTATCTCCAAAACTTTAGCCTTCCTAATCCCAATCCTTGCCTAAATTATCTCCTAGAATTTCTCCTAAACTTTAGACTTCCTATCCCTAACCCTTGCCTACATTTTCTCCTAGATTTTCCCCTAAACCTTAGCCTTTCTATCCCAAACCCTAATTGCACCACCTTCCTAATTTGTAGGAATAAGTTTGGCCACATCAAACCAAAAAAACCAAGCCGACTTTCGTCAAAACCCTAGCCGACTCACCTCATTCAAAACCCTAACTGCCTCACATCAACTCAAAACCCTAGCCGCCTCACATCAACACAAAAACCCTAACCGACTTTCATCCAAACACTAGCCGACTTCCATCCAAACACTAGCCGACTTCTATCAAACCCTAGCCGAACTCCACCTTCTCCTTATCTCCTAGTGTCTCAATCCAAGTCTAATTCTACTAGGATTCCTTTCTTCCCTTTTCGTGTGTCACCATTCCTTTTCGTGGGTCGATTGTCAATCTTTCTTTCTTCTTTTTCGAGTCAACTTTCCTTTTGATATTGTTGAGGATTAACAAGCTTGTGTGTCCCAAAATTGATCAAGTTGATCGTTTATCTAAAGGAAATCTAATTTCTTTAAGATAAGCTATCAAGAACTTGAGAGAGTCAAGTGAGAATATTATCGAGTGTAAACACTTTAGGGAATGAGTAAGAATTATACATACTTGTATTTCTTTACTAACTTTTTGCAGGTACACTTTAAAAGCAATGGCAGGCGAAAGTGACAAATCCCCATTTGATCCAAAGCTGTTCGCCGAGGCATTAATAGGACAGATGCAGAAAATGCTCCAAGAACATTCCGAGTCCATTGAACGGAGGATGGAGCACATTGAGTTATCACAGGCATCATCTGCATCTGGCAGAAACTGAGCTCCGTAAAATGACGATTTTGCCTATAACAGTGAGGAGGAGGATTTTATCCGCCGACCGAGGCAGGATAATGGGCGCCAAGGAGATGAACTACGAGGCGTCAAGATCAAGATTCCCGCCTTCCAGTGCAAGTCGAGTACAAAAACATATCTAGAATGGGAGCAACGCATCGAGATGATGCTCGTGTGCCAGGATTATACAGAAGAGCAAAAAGTGAAGCTGGCTACACTCGAGTTCACAGATTACGCCATCGTGTGGTGGGAGTAGGAGCGCACCAGTAGGAGGCGCAACATGGAGCGTCCCGTGAGTACTTGGGCCGAGCTACGCACATTGATGTGGAGACGATTTGTGCCCAACCACTACTATAGGGAGCTGCACCAGAGGCTCCAATCACTAGTCCAAGGAAGCCGCAGCGTGGAGGACTACTATAAGGAGATGGAGATTACCATGCTCCAAACAGATGTGCGTAAGGACCGGGAGGCTACAATGGCAAGATTTCTCAACGGTTTGAGACCTGATATCGCAGAGCTAGTAGAGTTGCAAATGTACGTGGACATGCCCGAGTTGGTAGACAAAGCTTCCAAGATTGAATGAAGGCTTAAGAGGAGGGGTACTGTACGTACCACCAGCAGCTCAGCATCGACTTCTTGGAGGAGCAATCCTACTTTTGAGCAAGAACGACCCAGCAGGGGAATTTCCAAATTTACCCCTAAGTCTGAACCACCCAAACAAGCTCCAAAGACTACTCCAAAGCTGCAGTTTGATCCAGCTAAGTCTGGCAATAAGGATAAGTGCTTCAAGTGCCAAGGTTTTGGCCATATTGCATCTCAATGTCCTACCAGGCACACTATGATCGTCCTTCCCGATGGAAACGTCGTCTCTGAAGATGAGGATGAATTTGCAGACATGCCATCATTGACTGAGGAAGGTGGTGAATCTGATGAGGAAGTGTCCGCCCCTGATGAGGCGGTGGGAGTAGCACTAGTGGTGCGTCGAGCTCCTGCGACACATATCAAAAAGGATGAGGAAGCTCAACGTGGCAACATTTTCTACACCCGGTGTCATGTCAAAGACAAAGTGTGCAGCCTCATCATTGATGCCAGAAGCTATACTAATGTGGCAAGTACTCTCATGGTAGATCACCTATCCTTGCCAACATTACGTCACCCTAATCCGTATCGCTTGCAATGGCTTAATGAGAGTGGAGACGTTAAGGTTACCAAACAAGTGGTAGTACATTTTCGAATTGGGAAGTATAAGGATGAAGTACTTTGTGACGTCATTCCTATGCAAGCTTCTCATATTCTGTTGGGAAAACCATGGCAATATGACAAGAAGACCAACCATTGTGGCTTTACCAACAAATATTCAATAATGCACAACAACAAAAAGGTGACTTTTGCCCCTCTCACACCTCAGCAAGTGCACGACCACCAAGTGCGGTTGCAACAAGAGCATGAATAGGAGATGGCCAAGAAAAAGGCCAACCCCAAGGCCCAGCCTAACGCCCCAAATGAGTGACCAGTGGCCACCAAAGAGCTGGCCAAAATGGAGAAGAAAACTAGCTTGCTTGCACAAAACAGGGAAGTTCGACTTTACTTGCTAAGCAACTTGTCTATATTTTGTATTGTAAAGAAGTAATTCTGCTTTCTACTGAATCATTAGATAATTTACCTACTGATATTACTTCTTTATTGCAGGAATTTGAAGACGTATTTCCTGAAGAGATCCCCGACGGACTTCCACCGATTCGTGGGATAGAGCATTAGATAGACTTTGTCCCAGGAGTGTCTTTACCAAAC
Source organism: Gardenia jasminoides (assembly GCA_013103745.1). Classification (NCBI taxonomy): domain Eukaryota; kingdom Viridiplantae; phylum Streptophyta; class Magnoliopsida; order Gentianales; family Rubiaceae; genus Gardenia; species Gardenia jasminoides. The sequence continues at coordinate 23,566,485 of CM023097.1, forward strand.
AAAGTAGCCTACAAGATGGGTCCCGAAGAGGCCAAGAAGATCCAGCGCCAAGTAGAGGAGCTGCTTGTTAAAGGATGGGCTCGAGAGAGCATGAGCCCGTGTGCTGTTCCAGTCATCCTTGTACCAAAGAAAGAGGGCACGTGGAGGATGTGCATGGATTGCCGTGCCGTAAACGCCATTACAGTTAAGTATCATCACACTATTCCTCGTTTAGATGATATGCTTGACGAACTGTATGGTGCAATCATCTTCACCAAGATCGACCTCAAAAGTGGATACCATCAAATCAGAATGAAGGAAGGTGACGAGTGGAAGACGGCATTTAAGACCAAGTATGACCTGTACAAGTGGTTAGTCATGCCTTTTGGCTTAACTAACGCACCAAGCACTTTCATGCGTCTAATGAACCATGTACTCAGGCCGTTCTTAGGTAAATTTGTAGTTGTTTACTTTGACGACATCCTGATTTATAGTCGCAGCCCTGAGGAGCATGTACACCATGTGAGAGCTGTACTCAAAGTACTACACAAGGAAAGGTTATTCGCTAATCTTAAGAAATGCACTTTTTGTACTAACGAGTTGATCTTTCTTGGTTACAAAGTCAGTGCACAGGGTATACAGGTGGATGAAAGCAAAGTAAAGGCCATCAATGATTGGCCCGTGCCCAGGAACATGAGTGAAGTCAGGAGCTTTCATGAATTGGCAAGTTTTTATAGACGCTTTGTGAAGGACTTCAGCTCTATTGCCGCCCCTCTGACCGCCATTATCAAAACGGATGTCAAGTTTGAGTGGGGCGATGCACAGGATAAGGCGTTCTAACTCCTTAAACACAAGCTCACACATGCACCTATATTGTCATTACCTAGCTTTGATAAAACCTTTGAGGTTGAGTGTGATGCATCTAGTGTAGGAATTGGAGCAATTTTGATCCAAGAAGGAAGGCCAATTGCTTACTTCAGCAAGAAGCTGAACGGTGCTGCACTAAATTACTCCACCTATGACAAGGAGCCTTACGCACTCATTCGTGCCTTGGAGACATGGCAGCACTACCTCCGACCTAGGGAGTTTGTCATCCACACTGACCACGAGGCATTGAAGCACCTCAAGTCTCAACAGAAGTTGAACAAGTGCCATGTCAGATGGGTCGCATTTGTGGAGACTTTCCCATAGATCATCAAGTACAAGGCAGGCAAGACCAATGTGGTTGCAGATGCACTCTCTAGACGATACGCCTTGATTGCAATACTTGATGCCAAGCTTCTTGGATTTGACATGATTAAAGAGCTGTACAACACCGATCATGATTTTTTCGACATTTATAAATAATGCATCCGGTCAAGTCAAGGTAAGTTCTTTATACATGACAGCTTTCTATATTGTAACAATAAATTGTGCATTCCGTCATGTTCTATTCATGAATTACTAACCCGTGAAGCTCATGGAGGAGGTTTGATGGGACACTTTGGTGTCACCAAAACTTTGAGTTCATTGCAGGAACACTTCTATTGGCCACGAATGCGTCGGGATGTGAAACGAATAGTTGCTCGATGCACCACCTGTCACCGTGTCAAGTCCAAACTCCAACCCTTCGATTTGTATACCCCTCTCCCTATTCCATCTGCCCCGTGGGTTGACATTTCCATGGATTTTGTACTTGGTTTGCCTAGGAGTAAGAGAGGTCATGATAGCATTTACGTTATTGTTGATCGTTTTTCCAAAATGGCCCATTTTATTCCGTGTCATAAGACGGATGACGCTGTTCACGTAGCTGATCTCTTCTTTAAAGAAGTTGTCCATTTGCATGGTATTCCTAGGACCATAGTGTCCGATAGAGATGTTAAGTTCCTATCAAATTTTTGGAAAACATTGTGAGGAAAACTAGGTACTAAATTGCTATTTTCTACATCCAGTTACCCACAGACTGATGGCCAGATTGAGATTGTCAATCGCACATTGTCTACATTACTTAGGGCCATCATTAAAAATAACTAGAAAAGTTGGGAGGAGTGCTTACCGCATGTCGAGTTTGCATATAACCGTACTGTGCATAGTACTACACAATTTTCTCCTTTTGAGATTGTTTACGGTTTTAATCCTTTAACTCCTCTTGATCTCATGCCTTTGCCTATGTTGGAGCGTGCTAACCTGGATGGCAGGAAAAAGGCAGATTTGGTGAAGTCACTTCATCAACAAGTGCATGCTAACATTGAAGTCAGGATCCAGCAATATCTCAAACACACCAACAAGGGACAACGTAAGATAGTTTTTGAACCAGATGACTGGGTTTGGCTACACCTGCGTAAGGAGCGCTTTCCAGTGCAACGCCGCAACAAGCTTCTTCCCCGTGGAGACGGCCCTTCCAAGTTGTTGCGCGTGTTAACGACAATGCATACGAGCTCGAACTTCCTAGTGAGTATAATGTCTCTGCTACCTTTAACGTTGCTGACTTGAGTCCCTTCCTTGCAGATGATGAGGGCGATTTGAGGACAAATCTTTCCCAAGAGGAGGGGAATGATGAAGAGGGTGAGCCAGTTATGCAAATCCAACAGGTGAAGGTGCCTTTGGGTTTGGTAACCCGTGCACGAGCCAAGCAAATGAACCAGGCATTACAAACGTTGGTCCGTGCGGTCCAAGACACAAGCGGCATGCCTACCTATATTGAGGGCATTGAGCCAGTCACATGTGTGATATTGCTTCGAGTTGAAGACCCCGTGGTGGTCAATGACACGACTTAGCCGCGGGCGCATTCTAGTTGCTTATTTGCTGTTATAGGTTGAATAAAGGGTATGATCGACCTGTGGTTCAACCCTAATCCATTAGTTATGTTAATTAGTCCTTTTAATTAATGTGGGCCAGCCCGTGGTTCGCCCTACTGAGCCATGGCCGAACCCTTGGCTTAGTTAGTCAGTAATAGTTAACTAGGGCTTGTTCCCTGGTTAGCTTTTAGTATTTAAGCCAATTGTCTATGTATGATTCATTCATAATTTAGAAAATAAGAAAACCCTATTGAGAGTCTCTCTCTTGCTTCATTGAAGCATTCTTGAGTATTTTAGATTGTTCTAGAGTATTCGAGTCTACTTATCAATCTAGGAACACGCTAGATTGTGGCGTCTTGTACCGTATCAAGGGATCATTGGCCAGGAGTTCAACGGGTTCTTGATCATTCCGCTGCATTCATAGGGTCAAGCGCATTGAACCTTCTAGATCCGTGGTAGTCTGAACGAGTTTCGTCACAAGATTGGCGACGTTCGTATCAAAAGCAGAATTACTTCTTTACAATACAAAATATAGACAACTTACTTAGCAAGTAAAGTTTTGTAAACTTCCCTGTTTCGTGCAAGCAAGTTAGTTTTCTTCTCCACTTTGGTCAGCTCTTTGGTGGCCACTGGTCGCTCGATCGGTGCGTTAGCCTGGGCCTTGGGGTTGGCCTTTTTCTTGGCCATCTCCTATTCATGCTCTTTTTGCAACCGCACCTGGTCATCATGCACTTGTTAAGGTGTGAGAGGGACAAGATTCACCTTTTTGTTGTTGTGCATGAATGAATATTTGTTGGTGAAACCATCATGGATAGTTTTCTTGTCGTACTGCCATGGTTTTCCCAACAAAATGTGAGATGCCTGCATAGGGACGAAGTCGCAAAGCACTTCGTCCTCATACTTCCCTATACGAAAAGGAATCAACACCTGTCGGTTGACTTTGATATCACCTGTTTCGTTTAACAACTGCAAGCGATAGAGGATGTCGCATTAGGGGCAAGGATAGATGTTCTACCATCACTGTACTGGCCACATTGGTGCAACTTCTGGCATCTATAATGAGGCTGCAAACTTTGTCTTTGAAGATGTTGTCACGTTGAGCCTCATCATCCTTTTTGATATGCGTCACAAGAGCTCGACGCCACTAGTGCCACTCCCACCTACTCATTAGGGGAGGACACTTCCTCTTCAGATTCACCACCTTCCTTAGTCAACGGTGGCATGTCTGCAAATTTTTCCTCGTCTTTAAAGACGACGTTTCCATCGGGAAGGACAATCATAGTATGCCTGGTAGGACACTGAGATGCAATATGGGCAAACCCTTGGCACTTGAAGCACTTATCCTTACTACAAGGCTTAGCTAGATCAAACTGCGGCTTTGGAGTAGTCTTTGGGGCCTGTTTGGCCGGTTCGGCCTTAGGGGTAAATTTGGAAATTTCGTTGCTGGGTCGTTCTCGCTCAAAGTAGGATTGCTCCTCCAAGAAGTCGATGCTGAGCTGCTAGTGGTACGTACGGTACCCCTCCTATTAAGCCTCCGTTCAATCTTGAAAGCTTTGTCTACCAACTCGGGCATGTCCACGTACGTTTGTAACTCTACCTCAAGGCATCGTCTCAAACCGTTGAGAAATCGCCATTGTAGCCCTCCGGTCCTCATGCACAAAACATGGTGATCTCCATCTCCTTATAGTAGTCCTCCACGCTGTGGCTTCCTTGGACTAGTGATTGGATCCTCTAGTGCAGCTCCCTATAGTAGTGGTTGGGCACAAATCGCCTCCAGATCAATGCATGTAGCTCTGCCTACTCACGGGACTCTCCATATTAGCCTCCCACTGGTGCGCTCCGCTCCCACCACATGATATGTAATCGGGAATTGAGTGTAACCAGCTTTCTGCTCTTTTATAATCGCACACTCGAACACCATCTCTGAGCGCCGCTCCTATTCTAGATATGTTTCGACTCACTTGCCCCGGGGATCTTGATCTTGGCCCAGAGTCCATCTCCTTGGCGCCTGTTATCCTGCCTCGGTCGATGGATAAAATCCTCCTCATCACTGTTTGGGGCAAAATCATCATTTTGCAGAGTTCGGTTTCTGCCAGATGCAGATGATGCCTGTGATAACTCAATGCGCTCCATCCTCCGTTCAATGGATTCAAAATGTTCCGGAGCATTTGCTGTATCTTTCCTATTAATGCCTCGGTGAACAGCTTTTGATCAAAGGGAGATTTGTCACTTTCGCCCGCCATTTTTTTTTCAAGTGTACTTCTAAAAAGTTAGTAAAGAAATACAAGTATATATTGTATAATCCTCACTCACTCCCTGAAGTGTTTACACTCGACGCTCGTGTATCTCTCAATTTTAACTCAATGATAATCTCACATGACTCTCTCAAATTCTTGCAAGCTTATCTTGAAGAAATTAGATTTCCTGTAGATAAACGATCAACTTGACCAATTTTGGGACACACAAGTTTGTTAATCCTCAACAATACCAAAAGGAAAGTTGACTCAAAAAGTAAGAAAGAAAGATTGACACACGAAAAAGGAAGAAAGGAATCCTAGTAGAATTAGACTTAGATTGAGACACTATGAGATAATTATGCGGCTAGGTTGGGATTAGGAAGGCTAAAGTTTAGGAGAAAATCTAGGAGATAATTGTGCGGCTAGGTTGGGATTAGGAAGGCTAAAGTTTAAGAGATAATATAGGACTGGTGTGGCTCCTTAATAATTGGGATGTAGTCCACGATTCAATCCCTACAAACTAGGAACTGAATCGGCTGCTTGAGAAGACCCAACAAAAAGACTTAGGCTGCCACGGTTTCAATCTCCAATCGGACTTGGACTTTGTTCCAACACGAATCTTACTTCGGCTGGAATGAAATTGCTAGAACCGACTCTATATTCTCTTTATAAGAGAGATACGGGCAGTAACAAGGACAGAAAGAAACATAGACAGCAAACAACTTCGACTAAAAGCAAGCAACTATGGATGCTAAGAACGCAACGAACAAGAACAATGGAGAAGTTGTGAACCCAACTCAGGCTCTCCTCCCCAACGGGTTACCCAAGATGTTCCGAAGAACGACACAAAACCAAGAATGACTGCACATGAATACAAGAAGTTCTTCGTGCATCGTAGAAAACAAATTCCCCAATTCCCACGTATTGTAGATGAAGTTGGTGAAGTTGTAGACCAGATTTTTAAACCACTAGACTTGATTGGATGAACCTAGTGTAGGGATTTTTATTTCAATAAGAAAGAACCTATGGTTCTTGTTGCCCTTGTTTTCGAATTTTGCAATAAAAACTCAAGTTTTGTTGTTTTTTTCTTGAGATTGTTTGCTTGCTGTTTTTTTTTTTAATTAATACACACGGCAGCAACCAAAACAACCAACACCAATAACTTACGGCAGCAACCCAACAAACGACACCAACACACGGCAAAGATGCAGCCTTAACCATGTCACAGCGACAAGGATAAAAGAAGAAACCTAGACACCAACACCAAGACAAGGCTCGGCAACAAGGACGGCTGGGATTTTTTTACTTTTTTTTAAAAAAAGCACAACTCAAAAAGAAAACCCTTGAACCCTAGGCTACTAGTATGAACAAGAAAGACATGAGATTCAAGAGAACCAAAAAAAAAAAACAAAGAGTAAAGATATAACGTGAACCTTCAACTAGCTCTGATGCCAGCTGATTCCAACGTCGCCAACCATTGTGACGTAAAACCCGCATGCACACCATCTAGAAGGTTGAAACGCCTTGGACACGACATGAACGCGGGAAGGATCAAGGACCGCTGAACTCCTGCCAACGATCCCTTGATATGGTAGAAGACGCCACACCCAGCGGTTCCTAGATTGATAAGTCGACAATATCTTAGAACCATCTAAGATACTCAAGAACGCTTCAACGAAGCAAGAGAGACCTCGATACAAACTACGCTAACAAGTAACGCGCCGCATACCCACAAAGCGTAGGATCTGGGATATTGGTAAACAAAGTTGGAAAACACACAGCGGAAGACCTTCACCCGTTGAGCACCTGGACAACGAACGTTGGTATAATAGTAGTAGATGCCACAATTCAACGTGTTCTTGAATTGATAAGTCAATGAACACCTAAAGATAGCTCTAAGGTATTCAAGCCGCTTCAAATAAGCAAGAGAAGTGATAAAACACTCACTGTTATTTCTGAAATTTCTTGTTGTTAAAAATCGAAATAAGAAGGGCTATTTATAGCCTACAAGACATGAAATCCTAGACCAAATGGGACTACTAAATTCGGCCATCCATGCTCTAATAGGAAACTGAATTATACACTCAATAGGAAACTAGGTTTTAGGAAACTACTTGAAACGGCATGTGGTTAAGATGAATCCAAAATAGAAACTACTTAACCCATGCTTTATTGGACTCAACAAGAAACTGAAATTGACTCCTATAGTCGGTCAAACAAGGCCTTCACCGAATGGATAAAAGAAACCCTAATTTAAGCCTACTTCTTCAATAACCGACCTCGGACCCTCTTCAATGCTTAGCACTGTAACAAACGGCCTCAACTTCTCATCCAAGTTGTGAAGTGGCATGGTTTGACTTTGGACTTCATGAACCAATGCAGGCAAGTCCTCTTTGAGCCTCTTAGCTTCGCGTAACGCGTGTCATTGGACGTGAGGGATTTGAAGTGAACTTGAAGATTGACCATTTCTGACCGCCTCCTGTGTTGCTGGAATGATCCGCATCATTCCCCTCCTCTTGAGAAGGATTTGTCCTCAAATCTTGTTCATCCTCTGCAAGAAATGGGCTAAGGTCAGAAACATTGAAAGTAGCACTAACTTGATACTCACCAGGTAGATCGAGACGCGGTAAGCATTGTCATAATCGTCAAGGACATGGAATGGTCCATCTCCTCTTGGTAGCAACTTGTTTCGACATTGTAGGGAATCTCTCTTTCCTCATATGCAACCATACCCAATTGCCTGGTTCAAAGATCACACGATGACGCCCTTTATTGGCTTGCTTGACATATTGCGCCGTACGTTGTTCAATATTGAGCCACACCTTCTCATAAAGTCGTTTGACCAAATCAGCCTTTTTGGCTCCATCTAAGCTAACACGGTCATTTACAGGTAAAGGCAAAAGATCAAGTGGAGTCAAAGGATTAAAACCATAAACAACTTCAAAAGGTGAAAATTGAGTTGCACTATGAGTAGAACGATTATATGCAAACTCAATATGTGGTAAGCACTCTTCCCATGTTTTAAGATTACGTCTAATAATAGCACGTAAGAGTGTAGACAAGGTGCCGCTTGGACCTCAGTTTTATGGGTGACTAGATGTAGAAAATAACAATTTAGTCCCAAATTTTCCCCATAAAGTTTTCCAGAAGTAGCTAAGAAATTTCACATCACGGTCAGATACAATAGTACGTGGAATACCATGCAATCAACAATTTCTTTGAAGAACAAATTAGCTACATGTGAAGCATTATCCATTTTTTGACAAGGTATAAAATGTGCCATTTTAGAAAATCTGTCAACAACAACAAAGATGCTATCATTTCCCCTTTTTGTCCTAGGCAACCCCAAAACAAAATCCATAGAAATATCAACCCAAGGTTCCTTAGGAATAGGTAAAGGAGAATATAAGCCAAAAGGTTGAAGTTTAGACTTAGCTTTATGGCAAGTGACACACTTAGCCACTACACGTTCCATATCACGCTTCATCATTGGCCAATAAAAATGCTCTTGGAGAATGGCAAGCGTTTTGGCAACTCCAAAGTGCCCCATCAAACCTCCTCCATGTGATTCCCTCACAAGCAACAAACGAATAGAACAATTAGGTATACAAAACTTGTTAAGATAAAATAGGAAACCATCATGAAAGTAGAACTTACCATTCGATGGTGTTTTACTTGGAGAACTTACCAAGGCCGAAAAATCTGCATCTTTCTCATACAATTCCTTGATAAACTCAAGTCCAAGCAATTTAGCATCGAGTATAGTAAGTAAAGAATGTCTACACGACAATGCATCCGCTACAACATTAGACTTTCCTACTTTGTACTTAATAACATAAGGAAAGGTATCAATAAATGCAACCCACCTAGCATGCCGCTTATTAAGTTTGTGTTGTGAATTTAGATGCTTTAGCGACTCATGGTCGGTGTGAATCACAAATTCCTTAGGTCTAAGATAGTGTTGCCACGTCTCTAAATACCTAACCAATGCATACATTTCCTTATCATATGTGGGGTAATTCAAGGCCGCCCCATTCAATTTTTCACTAAAGAATGCAATGGGACGACCTTCTTGCATTAAAACAGCCCCAATACCCACACCCGATGCATCACATTCAATCTCAAATGTCTTATCAAAACATCGTAATGCAAGTACAGGTGCATGAGTAAGCTTATCTTTAAGTGCATGAAAGGCATGTTCATTCTTTTTTATCACAGATGTCAAAGGTGCAGTAATAGTACTGAAATCTTTAACAAATCTACGATAAAAGCTAGCTAGACCATGGAAGCTACGAACATCTCCAACACTTTTAGGTGTCGGCCATTCATGAATAGCACGCACTTTTTCCTCATCAACATGAATTCCATTAGCACTCACAACATAGCCTAGAAACACTACTTCATTAGTGCAGAAAGAACACTTTTTAATGTTAGCATACAACTGTGCATCACGAAGTGTCTCAAGCACATGTCTAAGATGTTCAACATGCTCTTCTAGACTATGGCTATAAATCAAGATATCATCAAAATAAACAACCACAAATCTGCCAATGAAATGTCTAAGTACATGGTTCATTAATCTCATGAAAGTACTAGGGGCGTTGGTCAAACCAAAAGGCATGACAAGCCACTCATATAAACCATACCGAGTCTTAAAAGCCGTTTTCCATTCATCACCCTCTTTCATCCTTATTTGATGGTAACCACTTTTTAAATCAATTTTTGTGAAAATTATGGCACCATGCAATTCATCCAACATATCATCCAAACGAGGAATGGGGTGACGATATTTTACCGTAATAGCATTGACGGCTCTACAATCAGTGCACATGCGCCAAGTTCCATCTTTCTTTGGTACTAGAATCACGGGAACCGCACATGGGTTCAAACTTTCCTGTGCCCATCCTTTCTTCAAGAGCTCCTTAACTTGTCGTTGTAGCTCTTTTGTCTCTTCAGGACCCATTCGGTAGGCGGGTTTATTTGGCAAGGACGCCGCAGGCACCAAGTCAATTTGGTGCTCAATTTCCCTTATTGGTGGTAGTCCATTTGGCATTTCATCGGGAAAGACATCCTCAAATTCCTGCAAAAGATTCAAAACACTTGGAGGTAAAGTGTCAGTGAGGTTGGGGGAGTAACAAGCACTTCCTTGCACAAAAGTGCAAGTACAAGTGCATTAGAATTTAATGCTCTCCTTACATCTTTTGTTTTTACAAAAAAATTATTTTTCCTCTCAATTTCCCCTCCATTGGCCAACATTTTTCTTCCCTTTTCTTTTTCAACAGGTTTGGCCAACACTTCCAATTTCTTGCCCTCAGCTTTGGATTGTCGTCTTTTGGTGACTTCCATTTCGTACTCCTTGTGTAGCCTTTCTTGATCCTCTCGAACTTGACCAGGAGTTAATGGAGCAAGCACGACTTTCCTTTGGCCATGCATGAAAGAGTATTCGTTGGACATTCCTTCAAAATTAATTGCTCTATCATATTGCCATGGCCTCCCAAGTAGTATATGGCAAGTTTGCATTGGCACTACATCACATAGCACAACATCTTCATATTTGCCAATGCGAAATGGAACCTGAACTTGCTTAGTGACCTTCACATCACCACTGTCATTTAACCATTGTGAACGGTAAGGTGTAGGATGCTTGAGTGTAGGCAAGGCAAGTTTCTCCACCATGAGCTGACTTGCAACATTTTCACATCTTCCTCCATCTATAATTAGGCTGCAAACACGTCCATGATTATGGCAACGGGAGTAGAAGATGTTTTCTCTTTGTACAGCATCATCGGCTTTGATGTGTGTAGCTAGGGCACGTCAAACTACAAGCCCTTTTTTTTTTTTTTATAAAACCGCCAATCATATCTGGCGGATGGGCTGGACCCCTTTTATTAATTTATTGAAAGAAGTACATGATTTGAGGGGTCAACCGGACCTCCTATAACACAAGAGACTTTGTGAACCTAAACGATGGAATATGTAACCTATCAATGCTACAAAGCCCAATGATGTGCCTAGATAATTGAACAAAGGATTGAAACATAGTCACGCATTCATCACTTCCCATAGCAGCCTAATGCATCCGCCAATCGATTGCCTTTGTCTCAGAAAAGGCTGGATGTAAAACCCAATCATCCCCAAATTGCTTCAATCTTCGAAAGAGTTGAGACATATTAAGTGGAATATCTTTGAACCAGAGCTGTTTGAAGAACCATGATGACACATAATGCGAATTTAGGTGCTTTATTACCAGATTGACTTGAAATGACCCACTAGGTGACTCCTTCCAAAACATTAAATCCCTGCCATTAAAATCCCCAGCAGCTTCACCGATCCAATCCAACTAACATATTCCCTGTGTAGCAACCGCAAGCTAGGCATATCCCATTCTCCTTGTGCCAAACCGAGACTAATGCTTCATTTGCAGGGGCGTGACATTGCAAGCTAAAGGCCCACTTCCTAACCAATTGTCCCACCAGAAAGAAATCATGCCACTAACCATGTCCCAGCCACTGTTCATTTCCACCAATGGCCGTGCTTCTAGCATACGTTTCCATGTATTGGAGTCCGTTCGACCAACCGTGACCTGATTCGGATGAATCCCAGTGCAATACCGCGATGTCATAAAATCTGCCCAAAGGCAATTTTGTTGCCTGAACCTCCACCATAGCTTACATCTCAAGAGCCTGCAAGCTTGGCCTCTAACGATCTAACCCCCAAACCACTAGCTTCCAGGGTTCGATATCCTTCCAAGCAATCCACCGATGTAGGTCCAAAATCTGAATTCCCCACAAGAATTGAGCCATCCATCTCAATCAGCAAAACCCCTTTGAGGGTGCAAAACTGATAGCAAGTGAATGTGTAGAAAGGAACCGATTTCAGCAAAACTAATCTTCCTCCAAACGATAGCCATGTGGAACTCCATGCATGAATACGCTTGCTTACCACTTGAATCATTCCTCAAAATATGATTTTTGCACGCCCAACAATCAAGGGACATCCCAAATACTTTATCGGAAAAGCATTGACTTGAATCCCGCCAAGTGAGCAACCCGTTTTAACCTCCTTGTGCAGTCTAGGCTAAATGCAAACAACTCTTGTCGGTGTTTACTACTGGCCGAGCAGTGTTGATACTCAAGCAACCATAACACCTCTTATTGATTTAGAATCCCCAGAAATATCACAATGTCGCCAGATAAGCAGGCATGGATCTGATAGCTTGTTTTGACACAAAATACGGATGAGAAGCCTGATGTCCTAATAACCCATTCAGATTCCGAAAAGCACTTGCATAATACAAAAAGCGCGGAGATGAGGTGATCCCCCCCCCACGTGCCGCAAAACCACTGGGTAGATTAAAATATCCACATGGTTGACCATTTACCGTAATCGTAAAATAGCAATTGGAGACCAATCTCCATACCATATCTATAAATTGCTCCCCAAACCCAAAACGTAATGCAAAACTTGCATTAAAAAATTCCAGCTTGACCCGGCCATATGCCTTGGCCATGTCCAATTTTAACATGACGCTTGGAGTCGCTTAACCCTCTTCCCACCTCCAATTCCAATGCACTACCTGGCTAGTAGAACATTGAGGTAACCCGACCCTTGACATACGCACTCTGTTGAGGCGATATGATACGCTGCAATATCCCTTCCAAACAATTTGCTAACAACTTGATACAACTTTATTTAGAAAGTTGCATAAGCTCGATTGAACGTAAGTTGAGAAAAACTCATAGAGCTGCCACCTTCTAATTAAAGCCAACAAAGTCGAGATGACCCATTGTGGTAAATCACCGGCCACAAGAATTCCCAAACAGCTTCAACAACCTCAGATGAACACCTTTTCCACGCTACCGTGAAGAACCACCAGAAAAACCATCTCGACCAGTGCCAATTCCATCCATTGAGAAAATGACTCTCCGCACCTCTCCACGCCGTGCACAAGAGCATCATTATCCGTCCGCCGCAGAACCAGACTTGGTATGGATGCTGCTACCAACTGAGTTGGAAGGGTCTGTTGCTCACAAGAAAAATATCCCAGAAATACCCTCACGCCTTGTTGAATTCTCAGCCTGACCTCGATAGCCACCGCCCTCTAGGCTTTGAATTCGGTAAGTGCAATCTAGTTTCCTCTACGCACTATATGAAAAAATCGAGAATTAGCATCACCATGTTGAAGCTATCAGACGCTAGCTTTTGCTTCCAAAACTCCCCTCATCACGCCCAACGCCATCTTTAGTCATGCGCCTCAACAGCATTTAAATCAGATATTTTAGCTTTGATGGATCATTTTGAACTAACGCCTGACCAGCAGCTCTTAAGAACCATGTCGAATATTACCAAAGACAGCCTTGTTCCACTCCACCAAGCAATTTTAACTGTTTGAGCTTCAAGAGAGCTTTCTCCACGGCCTTCCCTCGCGACGGATAGCCCATGCCTTGACACCACATCTACGAAAGAGTGATGGGAACACCATGCATTAAGAAATGAAAACTTTTGGACCACCTGTAGAGACCCACACTGCACAATTGAGAATGATCCGAGCAAGCTCGACCTAGGTGTTGAACTGTAAATTGGATATGCAAGCCATCCCACTTAACCAGTTTATCAAGACGCTTGAGCACCCGCTTTCCCCCGCCTATTATTGCACCGGTATATTGAGGGCCAGATATCCTACCTCAAGAAGAGATCAGCCTTTGAATGAACGCGATTAAACTCCACAGCCTTCGTAAACATGAAACGGACGCCCACCCTTCTTCTCATTAGCAAAACGAATGACATTAAAATCACCTATAAACAACACCGAAGACCATTGTCACACAAGTGCATCGACGAGGCCAAAGACCCGCCGATTCGAAAGATGCATGAACAAACACGCCACAAATTCTTCTTTCCAAAGATACATGGGAAAAGCGAATGGCTAAGAATTGTTCATTTTGATTCTCCACCGACGCTTGAGTAATCATCGCATGAAATACCCAAAGCTAACCATGCACATTAGAAATTGTATGTGGAAATTTAAGTCTCCGCACATAGCTTCAAGACGCGTGCACTCAATCATTGGTTCGCATATGGCAACCAAAGATAACGAATGTAATTTCGTAATTTTTTAAGTCTTGACATGGTAATCTTATTGGCAATTCCCGAAAGCATTCCAAAACATAAACTTAATCATTTAAAACACCAAGCAGCTTGAGTTAGAGGAATTACCTTAATTGTGCAAGTGTCTTTTAACAAATAAATCATCTTTGGCAGTCTGCACGGTGGTGACGCTAAACTACAAGCCCCACCTGCCATTAATAGGAACTTCCTCCTCTCTTCATCTACATCCTACCAATGGTGGCATGTCTTCATATTCACCCTCATCATGGACCCGCCATTGGGTAGAATGATCATGGTTTCTTGATTAGGCATTGACTAGCAATGCTCTCTCCCTTGGCATTTAAAGCATCTATTGTCCCTATTTCTTGGTTGAAATTTGCTAGTGTTACGGACATTGGTCTAGAGTCGGTTTAGCGCCAATCTGTGGTTTTGGAGTATTTGAGCCGATTGCTGGTTTCTCTTCCTTCCATGGGTAGGTTCGCCCCTTGAGTGGGATACATAGGCATGGGCCGGATAGGACCCCTCCTCTATGCCTCAATTTGATGGCCTTATCTACTCGTCATTGAGCTCCACATAATGTTGTAGTTCTACCCGCCAAGAATCTCGTGTCGCATCCATTCAAGAATCGAGCCATGGTGGTCTCTCGATCCTCTACAACATTGGCACGTAGCATAAGCACCTCCATCTCTTTGTGATAGTCTTCAACGCTTTAGTCCCCCCGTAGGGCTTTGAAGTTTTGGTACAAATCACGTGAATAGTGATTTGTACCAAACGCTTCATTCATGCCTCAATGCATGCCATGTGTCGGGTGGTTCTCCACTTCCTCATACTAGTTGTCACCAGTCCCACCAAACAACAAAGATAGTCAAGAATTCGGATTAACCGCCAGCTTTTAACCTTTGATCCTCGTAAAAAATTGTTGTAATTAAACACGAAGCTCAATTCTCTTTCCCACCCAAGTATGCATCGTGGTCCAACGCCCATGGAATGAAGGAATTTTCAACTTAATGCCACGGATGGAATCCTCACTGGACCTATTCTCATGCTTAGGTCGCCGTTGTCTATTGTCAAACTCCTCATTTGAGTCACTTGACTCATGCAAAGGTGTTCTACTACTAATCCTTTTGACCCGGTATGAGGTTTTTCCAAGTCACAATCCTTTGGTTAACAAGCTCCACTTTGATCCATAATGCTAATGTCTCCTCTAAGTGAATCTGCAAACAGTTTAAAATCAAAGGCTTGGGAAGATCCCTCACCCTCATTAGACATGGTGATCAAGAAAGTGAAAATTAGGGTTTAGGCAATCCTCACACACTCCCTTACGTATATACACTCAACCCTCGTGTTTACACTCAATAATCACTCTATTATTCTCACCAATCACTTCTCAAGTCAACTTTGTCAACAACTTGAAGAAATTAGAGTTTCTTCTAGTGTTGAGCAACTTACCAAATTAGACCACAGTGAATTTAGGAAGGAATGGAAAGAATTTAAGAAACAAGAGACAAAATTAGGAATTAAAGATACGGACAGATTAGGAACTAAGACTCACACGAAGAAATTAGGAAACTAAGACACAAAGACACAAGAAAAATTAGGGAACTTAGACAGCAAGAATTAGGAAACTAAGATGTAAACCAATTCGTGCTCAACAGAAACAAGAATGACATGACATTTAGACAAGTTAAGATGCTGGAAAATTAATTGCCAAATACTGAAATTTAAGCTTGAGGAAAGAAACAACTATCGAAAAAGTTGAAACCCTAACCCGCGGCTTGACCAGTTTTGTTACTTCGGACTTTGCTGGTTTTGGCTCGCTGGAATTTTTGGGCAGAATTTGTGGATGAATGCA
Organism: Gardenia jasminoides; assembly: GCA_013103745.1. Taxonomy (NCBI): domain Eukaryota; kingdom Viridiplantae; phylum Streptophyta; class Magnoliopsida; order Gentianales; family Rubiaceae; genus Gardenia; species Gardenia jasminoides. The sequence continues at coordinate 23,582,438 of CM023097.1, forward strand.
GCAGCTTCCCAGGTGAAATTAGGCAGCAAGTAAACAGGTAGAACTGTTTTCCAAAAGGGAGTCAATTCGGTTGGGCAAGGAACAAGTTGAGGCGGTTGGTTTTTGTCCAAATTAGATTTGGGACTTGTTTCCAAAACTGCTTTGGAATTCTTTATTCAACCGAGTTTGAAGTCTTCCCTTTTTGATGAATTTCAGCTTTAGGTTTTCCTTTTCTTTGCTGTTTCGTTGCTTTTTCTTTTCTATTTTTTTTTTCACCAAGCAACAACTTTCAACAATCAAGAAACGGTTAGAGCAGAATTTGGAAAGTACTTTCAAACTTCAAGAACCGTTTGGAAAGTTCAATTTTTCTCAAGAAGGACTTCAAGGTTTTATGCAACAAGATCAAGATTTTATAGCAACTATCAAGAAGGCTTCAAGATTCAACCAAATTTGCTAAAGAATTTCAGATTTTTGCAAGAATCACTAGATGACTTTGATTTTCCAGCAAGGTAAAGTGCGGACAGATTTGAAGCAAAGAGACAACTCTTCTTCGTTTTTTTTTTAACTCAAGACACAAGACTAGATGCAAGACACCCTAAACAGCAAACAACGAGATCGACTTGACTCAATAAGGGCAGCAAGCAACAAGACTCGACATAACAAGAAGAACAAGAACTAGACAGTAATGACGACAAGAAGATGGTATCCGAACTGTTTTTTTTTTATTTATTCAAACAATAGAAATTAGACACACAAGACACGACAACAATTGACTCTAGAATAAGAAAAGATATACTTTGTTACCTCCAACTAACTCTGAGGCCAACTGATACGAACTACGTTAACAAGTAACGCAACCCGCACACGACAAGCGTAGGATCTAGGATATTGGTAAACAAAGTTGGAAAACACACAGCGGAAGACCTTCACCCGTTGAGCACCTGGACAACTAACGCTATATAATAGTAGTAGACGCCACAATTCAACGGGTTCTTGAATTGATAAGTCAATGAACCCCAAAGATAGCTCTAAGGTATTCAAGCCGCAAAGAAGTAAGAGAAAATGATAAAACACTCAATGTTATTTCTGAAATTTCTTGTTGTTAAAAATCGAAATAAGAAGGGCTATTTATAGCCTACAAGACATGGAAATCCTAGACCAACTGGGACTACTAAATTCGGCCATCCATGCTCTAGTAGGAAACCGAATTATACACTAAATAGGAAACTAGGTTTTAGGAAACTACTTGAAAAGGATGTGGTTAAGATGAATCCAAAATAGAAACTACTTAACCCATGCTTTATTGACTCAACAAGAAACTGAAATTGACCCTATAGTCGGTCAAACAAGGCTTCACCGAATGGATAAAAGAAACCCTAATTTAGCCTACTTCTTCAATAACCGAATTCGACTCCTCTTCAATGCTTAGTAAGACTGTAATAAACGGCCTCGACTTCTCATCCAAGTTGTGAAGTGGCATGGTTTGACTTTGGACTTCATGAACCAATGCAGGCAAGTCCTCTTTGAGCCTATTAGCTCGCACGCGCACGTCATTGGACCGTGAGGGATTTGAAGTGAACTTGAAGATTGACCATTTCGACTGCCTCCTTTGTGTTGCTGGAATGATCCGCATCACTCTCAAGTAGGTTTTCTTATTTTTCTGATTGAATGAATCGTGAATGCACAATTGGCTAAAATACTAAAGGCTAACCAAGGAACAAACCCTAGTTAGCAACTACTAACTAACTACTTATTCGCCATGGCTCTCTAGGGGAGAACCACAGGCTAGCTCACACTAATTAAAAGACTAATTAGCGTAACTAATGGATTAGGTCAACCACAGGTCGATGCAACTTTATTCAACCTATGATAGCAAACTAACTGCAAGCAGCTCGTAAGTCGCGGTCACACCACCACGGGTCCTCAACTCAAAACACGCATCACAGGAGACGGATCAATGCCCTCAATATTGGTATGGCAATTGGGTCTGGCTGCACTGGACCAACGCTTGTAACGCCCGTTCATTTGTTTGCTCGCACGGGTGACCGAACCCAAAGGCACCTTCACCTGTTGGACTTGCATAACTGGCTCGCCCTCGTCATCACCGCCTTTTGGAAAATTTCCCCCCAGGTATGAAAACGGGAAGCCATCGTGACCATATCAGATGCATTGAAAACTACTGCAGGCTCTCCATGGTAATGCCTAAGTAGCCCTGATTTCCATGTGGTTCACCGAGCTAGTGGAGAACAATTTTGAAAAGGATTTTTGTTTAAACTGTGGATGGTCTTTCTCTGAATGCCTTCCACCACCCAGTGGCCGGAGGGCAGCCTCGGCTACCATGCAGAACAAACTCTACAATTCAAGCTAGGGTTGAGAGAGAGAGAGAGAGAGAGAGAGAGAGAGTGTGTGTGTGTGTGTGTGTGTGGATGAAATTACTTTACCTAATTATCTAAACGTCTAGTTTTGTGACCATACTATTTGAATACAATTTTTTATTTTCTTTGGGTCATATTTATTGTATCAAATGTTCTTACTTGCACTGCTGCTGTATTGCTATCTCAAGGTCCATGACTTCTAATCGGTGAGCTCTCGTCTGATATTTGGCGATATTTTGAGGCGCCACTTGGAATTTTTCGGTCTACTCAATCGGTGAGGTGCCAATTACTAGCCTGGTGGTCTCTCAAGGCCTCCAGCAAGCAGATGAGGTGGCTCCTGATGATCGGGCCCTCGGTGATTTTTTGGTTCATTTGGAGGTTACGCAACAAGAGGAGGTATGAAGGGCAGGTGGATCGGACTGGATTATGCTTCAGGATTATACAAGAGCTCGGCACCTTGATGCGGGCTAAATTTGGTGGCCAAAGTAGGGTTTTGTTGTGGATTGACTTGCTTAGCAAGGCGGAGGGGAGTTATAGCCATGGAAAGCCGATGCTAGTGGCATGGGATATGCCTCAACAGGGGTGGTTCAAACTTAACTCGGATGGGTCCTCCCAGGGAAATCCAGGGTAGAGTGGGGGTGGAGGTGTGGTTCGTGATAATTATGGGAATGTGGTATTTGCTTATGCGGAAAGTTTTGGGCTGCTCACGCCTTTACAGTCAAGCACCGGGAGGTATGTGTGGGCTGGAGATTTGTGCTTAAAGAAATTAGGGGACCGTGGTAGAAGCTTGATTCGAGGGTTTTGTGGGAGATTCTCATGGGTGATGGGGGTATCCGTGAGACTTGTGGTGCGAGGATCAGTCATGCTCTGCATGTTGAATTTATTCACCGCCGGAGGCAATATGGTGGTCACTCCATTGGCATCCTTCTCATACCAAACGTCTTCATTTTTGTTGTTTGATTCTTTGGCTTCGCTCCCAAAGCTCACTCGGAGCTATGTGGTACTAGATCAGTTAGGGGTAACCTGTTTTAGATTTAAGCGAACATGAGACTGCCTGTACTTATGCAGTTGTTGATATTAATAAAATGGGCGTAAGACCCATCTACCAGATATGATTGGCAATTCTTTAAAAAAAAAAATTGGTCCATTACTTCCAAGCATATATGCCTTGGCCTGATACCGAAGGTTCCACTGTTGCTGCTTGCATTTTGCGATGATGGATTTGGTATAAATCTAGTGACCATGAAAACTCTTTTTAGGCTTGATGTTATAGTTCTAGATTAATTAAGTGGTCCACCTAAGCTCTGTGTATCCAGATTTATTAAAGCAATATTTGTTCATTGCCTTATAACTTTGAGAGAACCTGATAACAACCACGCACAAGTAACGCAGCCCGCATTACACCAAGAACGTAGGGATCTAGGATTTTGGTAAACAAAGTTGAAAACACACACAGGAAGACCTTCACCCGTGAGCACTTGGACAACGAACGCTGGTATAAGGTAGAAGACGCCACAATTCAACGCTGCTTGAATTGATAAGTCTATAAACACCCAAGAAGATTCTGTTGTATATCAAGCTGTTTCAAAGAAGCAAAAGAGGTGATTAACACTCAAAGTAATTTGCTGAATATTTCCGATAATAATTTAAGAGGCCTATTTATAGCCTACAAGACATGAAATCCTAGTCTAACTTGGACTTGGTAATTGCCAGCTTGAAGCTTAGAAACCGATTTACAAATGGAAATAAAACTGAGTTTTAGGAAACTTCTAATAATCCTAACACTAATCAACTAAGAAACCTTAAAGAGGCATGTGGTTTAAAGGATTTTCCAGTTTGGAAACTACTTAACCCATGCTTTATTAACTAAACAAGAAAGCTAGAATTTGACTTAATTCATCAAACAAGAGCTGGTCCTTCTTCAATGCTTAGGCAATGTCACCAACGGCCTCACTCCTCATCCACATTGTAAAGTGGCTTAACTTGATTTTGGACATCACGAACTAATGCATTCAACTCCTCTTTGATCCTTTTAGCTCGTGCACGTGTTATTGGGCCATGAGGGACTTGAAGTGAGTTTGAAGATTGACCATTCCGTGACTCCACCTCCTTGGCGCTGGGATGATCCGCATCAATACCTTTGTAAATGCAACTTTTATGACATCCAATATTCTGTATTGGATACCTTCAACAGTGGGATCGTAAGGGCACAATCAGCTAAAATTATTGGATCATTTCAATGTCGGTCTTCTGTCAATGATTTTCCTGTTCCCACTACAACGAGTCCTCCTCCATTTATAACACGCTATCCAATGTCCAAGCTATATTAGCAAGAATATTTACAATAAAAGAAGATCTTTAGTTTGGACCTATTGTGGTCTCCTTCAAGCTACAACCTTTTTAATTTATTATTATTATTATCATCAGCAGTACGATAGTTAATCCTTGTTGCAATGGAAATACAGCTAGGTTGACAATCCAATTGCCAAAAATCCAAACTAAAGATAAAAATGAACTAGAAACATAAAAAAACAAACAATGTTACATAGGTCAAATCTTCCCCTTCTGATCTATGTCACAATACTTCAATCTCGTTGGCTCTAGCTTGCTTGCCACGTAACTTTTTATGTAAAATAGTGGTAGTATTTTTTTCACTATATCCTCCTCATACATCAACCAGAAATAAAAAGTCATGTAACTCATCGGATTGCGACAAAATGATATTTTACTAATACACAAATCTATCATCTTTTCTTCTTCCTCGACATCATTCACACCCATCATTTTGTTTTCTCGTTTCTATCTTTGAAGTTTGAACACTAAATACCTACAATTGTATGAATGACTACTCAATACACTATTTTGGTGGAGATTATGTTTATTTGTTCAAAGTCTATTTAATCCCTATTGTTCCCCTACTCAAAATACCTACCTTCTCTCTCAAATTAATAAGAAATGGACCATGTGGATAAACACACGCAAATAAACATGAATGATATGGGAGGTAAATGCATAGATAAGTTTCTTCTAGGGCAAAGACATGGTTGCTGCAGTGGATGACTTGATAACAGCCTTAGTACATCTTGGTCCCCCCTTCATTCATACTCTCCCTAGGATTTGCAATCGAACTGTGGTCGGTATCTCCTTGGGTACTCAAGACCACCAGTATCGCTAATAGTTTAATGTCGTCCTAGTGAGTACACTATTCATATGGTTCGGCTGGCTTTGGTCATGCTCTCGTCCATGTCCTTCAACTTCTGGATCTTCGTAGTGGCGGTGGCGGGTCATGCAGTTGGATATTTCCCGATCAATTTCTGCAAACTTGTGTCGCCTCCTACCTCACACTCAACTACTTAACTCTCGATCCAAAGTCGATGCCAGATTGCTGCTACGATATCGCCTATGTTTTCGTGACATCTAGCTGTTCTTGTCAACATACTTGTTTGTTTCCCCTAAACCTTTCTTTGTGAAGGGAGACAAACAAAGAAACACTTCAAGTTCTTGTTGCCATATTTCTGTAGCTCAATTCTCATCTTTCTAGTTTTTCTCACCAAAAATGTAAATAGGACTACAACCATGAAATGCAGATTGATACTTAGGTGACTCTAAGGAGATTGATTGGGATCCGGAATTCATGTTTGCTCAACAAAAATATTGCAATGGACTATATTGAAACTCCAATATCATCTCATGCAGTTAGGCAAAAGCTTTGCTATAAAGTTTAATATCGATTGAAAAGAACAATATACAAAACCAATCTCGACTGCTACAAATTCAGAATTATCCACGGAATAAGCTGATTACTCTCTCTCTCTCTCTCTCTCTCTCAAAGCATTTTGTTTACCTTTCCTTTCCCTTTCTTCATCATATTAAACCAATTAACGACACTAAGGAGATGATTGAACAATTTCCAACAACAATAAGTAGATGATTGACCAATGTCCAACAACAGTTGATTAATTACTCTGATATGCCAGAATCCCAGAACTCAATAGATCAGGCGTTAAGCATAGATGGGTAAAAATTCAATGGAAATTTGGAACCATAGAAACGAAGATCTCTCACCCAAGATATTTAGATTCACAACTCACAATATTGTACACCTGTTGAGCCCAACAGCCGTGACAAGTCTTTTGGCTTTAGGCAACAATCCCAACATAAAACTCAGGCGAGTTGGAGCAGCAACCTGGTGAATATCCTGCTCATTATTAACTAGATCATGATGATATTCATTATCATCGTTCTTAGTGGCAATTTCTTCTCTATCTCCAACTCCAGCTTCTGAAATTTCTCCAGGATTCTTGTCAAAAAGTCCCTTAAACTGCTTACGAGCCCTCCTATGCACTTCCTGCTTTGCATCCAAGTATGCAATTAAAATTTTAAGAAAGTTATGTTAACAAAAAAAATTTGTAAATCAACCAACCTGTTCTTCCTTGTTAAGTTTGCCAAGAGCTACTTTTGCAGTAGGCTCAGATGACCTGCCAATACTCATCATCTGCATAGCAATCCAAAGTGCGACTTGGAGGAGGTATATAACTATAGCACCCAACTAGTATTAACATGTTGAAGACCTAATTACCTTGTTAAAATCATTTCTTGCATCCTCAAAATCTCCACTCGTCAAGTAGGCCATTCCACGTCGATAGAGAGCTTTCACGTGAATAGGATTTGCATCCAATACCTGCATTAAAAATCAGTTGCTAGAGCAAAGTGTGACTTGAAATGGAATCACCCCGAGTGATCAAACTTCAGTCTAGGAGACTTCAGTAGAACACTAATGCATTTTTTTCATACATCTGGGAAACTTTTAATTTCGGAGGCAAGTTATTTACCTTGTTGCATTCCTCAATAGACTTCCTGCAATCGCCCATTTTCAAGAAGCATGCAGCCACATTTAGATGCAACAGATTCTAGAACCACTCAACCAGAGAACACCATTAGAGAACAACTATTCCAGATAATGTGAACGCTATATGTAGAAAATGTCCTCGGTCCAGAGAGACACGTCTATTAAAGCAGCAAGAAGATATTAGCACTCTTACTCTTGTATCTGAAAATTCTTTTCCCTCATCATCATCTTGAGGATTAACATGCTTAAGTTCTCGCAGTACCTGCAAAAACACCCAACACCGCTGTTCTAGATCTTCATTCAGTTCGACATAACTTAGCAACTATTGAAGGGGGAAAAAAAGGGGTCACTACATGCTATTATATCCTGATTTTATCAGCAAGGACTGCAAGTATATAAGGTGGGGCAGGAGAACAAAACTAGTTGCATAAAACCAACAAAAGTAGTATCTGATTTCCAAATAAACACACATAATTCAAGCTTATATTTGAAAGTGAATGCTCTATAAGTTGAGCAAACATAAAATTATCTAGACTGAATGAGTTACCACATGCCTTCTCATACTTTGCCTTAGCAAGTTGATATTTTCCTTCTTTGAAAAGCCTGTTACCCTGAAAAAGGGCACGCAGAATAAATGAGCTTCTTTTGGACTAAAATATATTTATACATGCAAGAAGTCTCAAAACCCTGCCCTAATAGATGGAAACACACTCTTGCCAAGTGAACTCATGTTTAAACGGGGCCCCTCAATAGACCATGTGGAAATAATAATTCAACTGTGGGCACCGAAAAGACCCTCAAAATCACTTAGAATAGTGCATTGCATATATAAATTAATAACTACAATGACAGACGAGGACAAATGATAATTCTCATAAAATGCTAATCACATGAAATGATGATAATAATGGATAGCAACTGTTGTAAAACAAATAATAGACATTGACAAGGAAAAAGACAATATAAACAAATAGTATTGAACAGGCTGAAAATAATCTTCCTCGAACCTGTCCAACAAGTTTAAAATCATACCGTTCCTTTGAGCTTCTCAACATCTTCCATTATCTGTCTGAACTTGAAACCAGTCCAGTCTTGCAACAAAAAATATTATCAAATAAGAAACAATCATTTGATGCAACAGGAGGATGCACAATGAGAAACATGAAAATATTAAAGTCAATGAGATTGTCAGCCTGTTCAATGCATACACCAAAACTTAACTGGTTGGTATCATCATTGAACCAAATATGATAAAATTTTAATCTTATTAATTCTAGAACCATAATAGAGAGAACTAAAAACGCATTGATCTATGTGTCTTCCACTGCCTATTTCATTAAATTTTTTATACCCAACAGAAAGATAAAACTGTAAAAAGTAATTCTCTTCCAATGAGTTTATAATCAGAAAGTCTGCCCACACGGACCATAAAACACTTTTAGTATCGATTCATTCTCCATTAACCTATCTACTAATTTAAGAGTTTCACAATGCCACCCAAAATTAAATGAAGAAAGCGTAGAACCCTGATGCTTTTTGCTGGCCATGTCCCTAGTAGGGCTGTAAACGAACCAAGCCTTTAGCAAACAGTTTGGGCTTGATCCGTTTAGGGCTCGATTGTTCGATTTTCAATGAACTTGAGCTCAAATTCATAGGATTCGTTTATAGTATCAAATCAAGTTCGCAGTTGTAGATATTCAGCTCGTTAAGGCTCAACTCGATTCGAATAATTTTTAATATTTTATATAAAAGAATTTAATGATGTTTTACATAAAATTATATTTATTATTTTATTATATAGATATTACATATATATTAGTGATAATTTAATATTAAAATTGAATAATTGAATAATTATGCGAGCTCGATTTGAATCCATTGAATATTAAATCGAATCAAACTCGAGCTTAGATTTTGAGCTCACATAGAATTCAAGCTCGAATTCTAATTCGAGCCCAAAACTTCAAATCGAGCTTGAACTATGAAAAATTCAATTTGTTTATAGCCCTAGTCAATGCTTTTACGATTTACAAGATTGTGTTAAGTTTGCAATGAATGACCAATAGATCTTTTCAATCTAATCCTCACATACATTTTAAAAAACAAACATGTGCGGCATGCTCTGGGGAAAATATCGATATATTAAACAATTACAGGTTTGTGAAACTTGATTTCTACCTGAACAAAGTGTACAAGTTCCACCTCAAAATAAATTTCTTCAACTCCTCCTACAGTAGAAATCACAGGAGATTTCGTTATATATTGACCAGTAACATAAATTACCGCCTTCTCACCACGTGACATTGTTCCTATTCCCATTTCAAGGCCTTTGGGTATCTACATCAAAATACACAAGAACATAAGAACAAGTTTGCAAGAGTTATCACGACACAGACAAAAAGGAACTGAAATTCTAGGAAGAAAATAAAGAAAAAGAAATGACTAATTAAGATAGTAATTTCCTAGATGGGGAGAACTTGATATTTGCAAAGAGATGACATAGAAATAGATACATGGGAAAACAAGAATCAAGATAATAAGCATGAACCATAAAGAAAAAAAATGGAAGGAAATGGTATAAAACTCACCTCAGATTTTCCAAAGTAAAATGCGGTTGCTCGGTGTGATAAAATCATTTTCCTTCCCGACCTTGAAATCCTAGAAACAAAGATAATATACCAGTTTGGTCAATGTCAAATATCGATTACATCATAACCATGGTAAGACAAACACAACACACATAGCGGGACCAAGAAAGGCAACAATCGATTATCTACCAAGCTTTTACTTCATATGGCTCCCTTGGTGTTTCCCTCCTTCATCCGTAACACAGGGAAAAGAAGATGAAATTAAACTTGCAAAATGCAGTAATAAAAATCAACTTTCGTTTGAATTGCTTTTTACTTCTACCCATAAGCTTTTCCAGCCACTTCAAACCAATCACCTAAAGTTTGTTAACCAAACCAATAGTAATAACCTACTTTGGTTAGTACATAAAGTCATTTCCTCTGACATTCACCGCTCCTGCAAGGTTTGTTTTGATTAACATAACTAGAGCAAGTTCTTGTCAACCTCTTGATTCCCAATAGAGCAGGTTCTTAAGCATTTAGCAAAAGAAAAGTCCTTGAGAGCTGTTATATTCACTTAGGCTGCAAAACAGCCAAATAAAAGTATTTCTTTATTTCTTTTTCAAGTACTTGATTAGTAAAACTCCATCACACTCTTTCAACCAATCCTTTCCAAAATGTGGTAAATAGAACCCAACGGGTTATCTCTTGCGATATTTATATTTCCTATTGCCATGCCTTTAGCAAATCATTTGTTGACTAACAATGCAAACTGCAACTAAAATGGAGACATTGAAGAATTTACAAAATTTTGAAGCTGATTGCCAATTTCACCTTCTTCAAGACTCCCAAATCTTCGCTGATGACCTGAAAATTCAAAAGATTTGAGCACATCTTAGCAGAATTAGATAAGATCTTGGTAGGTTTTGGGGCAGCAGACGCAGCGGAAAACAAAAATTTTAACCCCAACAACCCACCAGGAATCACCCTAGGTTACGTATGACTTGTAGAGAAGAGGAGTTGTAGGATTACCTTAATCCTAGAAATGACTTCTTGTTGCGTTGTAGAGAGTGATCAGCCCCTTTCAGCAGTTCAAGCGTCCGCCTCTCGCAATCCACAGTGGATCTTCTCTTCAATCGCCTCTAATGATCCTTGATGTGTGTGTATGAAAGTGTAGAAAAGGTGCTAGCCTATTCTCTCTTTCTTTGGAATTTCTCTCTACGTAGGTTTTTCTCAAAAACCCTAGCCTCTCTCTATTCTGTCAACCGTAGTTGTGTTGTTATTGTCCAGACGTATCACATAGTCTTACCTATTTATAGGAGCGAGGTAGAGAAAAGATAGGGTCTTGTTTGATTCAAATCAAAACAAATATAGGATAACTATTTTATCCTATTTGCTCAAATAGCCCCGGAATCCTTTATTCCTTATAATTAGACCCCATAAGGTTTTATTTCCAAATTTCCATTTGGACACATAATTTTAATCCAGAATTCAATCTCTAAGCGTGTGATCCAATAGGTTCCAAATACACTGGCAATAATTATGAATTATAATTCTCAAGAAGAATTAGATAAAATAAACAACTTTATTTTATCATTAATCACAATAATTAATTCATTCATAATTATAGATTGTGAGCGGTGTCTAGCAACACATCACAACCACCCAGGTATTTGGAATTAGTCAAGGGAATTTTGACCAAACCTTTCCATGAAAAATTACTATGTAATTATTATCCTTTCACCATAGATATCCAATTAGTCAGGGAATGAGAAATAAGTGCCAATTCCCTAATGACTAATTAATTTTCTAGTTCCCGGAATTAACCCTAGATTAGGTTAACTTGAAGACATTCTTCAATTAACCTAATGTAGTCGACTATTAAGGTTAGATTCCAACTAGTGGCCTTTCTGGATATCAACTCCCACTATCGGAGTGGTGAATCCTCTCTTGATCACTCACTATCTTTCCATGCTTCACACTACCCCCAATTTCTATTCTTTAAGTCACTCTTGGTGAGCAACAAGTAATAGAATCAAAAGGTAGTGATTCACACTCAAGATACTATGGTGATCTCAAGTCTAGGATCACTTACATAATTTTCCATAAGAGATTCAACCATTGACACTTGATAGATATCCTAATGGGATCTCTGTGTGGATCACTCCAATGAATTCGTACCTTACAATTCATCTACACATTAGCCTAGGTATCACTATACCTTGGTTGATGAGAACAATCACTACTTACATTAAGTAGAGACTAACTGTGTACTAATCTTTCCGTATTAATGATGCCCTGTCTCATTAATACTATGACTAGGGAATTTTAAGAATATTTATTATAAATGTGATTGATATCTCATAGTCATCAACTCTTGTAACTACCATCACATTAATAAATATTCTAAGGACTTTATCAGTTATATCAAATATTTAACAGATAAAATGGAAATTCATAAAATACAAAACTTAATTAGGAATGTATTTAAACAAAATCATTATTTTAGGGCATACATTCCAACAACCTCCCACTTGCACTAAAACAATTCATTCATAACCTTTAGTCCAAATGAAAGTACATGACTATCATGTTTCTTTTGAGATAGTGCCTTAGTAAGAGGATCAGCTATATTATCCTCAGTGGGGACTCTCTCTATCTTTACATCATTTCTGGCAATGATTTCCCTAATTAGGTGAAATCTTCTAAGTACATGTTTGGACCGTTGATGAGATCTAGGTTCCTTTGCTTGGACAATGTCCCCATTGTTATCACAGTACAGAGTTACTGGATTAACTATGCTAGGAACCACACCAAGTTCAGACACGAACTTCTTGATCCAAACGACTTCCTTGGCTGCCTCCGCGGCTGCAATGTACTCAGCCTCTGTTGTAGAATCCGCTGTGGTGTCTTGTTTGGAACTCTTCCAGCAGACAGCACCTCCATTGAGAATAAAGATGAAGTCTGACTGTGACTTACAGTCATCCTTATCAGACTGAAAGCTTGCATCTATGTAGCCCTTAACTTCCAATTCACCATTTCCATATACGAAGAACAAATCTTTAGTCCTTTTCAAGTACTTAAGAATGTTCTTAACGGCTATCCAGTGACCTTCACTTGGATTAGTCTGGAACCTGCTCGTGACACTCAGAGCATGGGAGACATCTGGTTTTGTACATAACATAGCATACATAATTGATCCAATTGCCGAAGCATATGGAACATTATGCATCTTATCAATCTCAACTTGTGTTTTAGGACACATGCTCTTAGAAAGGCTTATCCCATGAGTCATAGGTAAAAAACCCTTCTTAGACTGAGCCATGCTAAACCTCTTTAGCACTTTATCTATGTATGTAGATTGTGAAAGACCAAGTAGCCTTTTAGACCTATCTCTATAGATCTTAATACCCAGTATATAGGCTGCCTCTCCTAAATCTTTCATGGAAAAGTTTTTGGATAACCAACCCTTCACTGATTGTAACATTGGGATATCGTTTCCCATTATTAATATGTCATCCACATATAATAAAAGGAAAACGATTGAACTCCCACTAACCTTCTTGTATACACAAGGTTCATCCGGATTTTTAAGAAAACTAAACTCTTTGATTGTCTCATCAAACCGAATGTTCCAACTCCTGGATGCTTGCTTAAGTCCATAAATGGACCTCTGTAGTTTGCATATTTGATTGGGATTTGGCGACGTAAAGCCTTCAGGTTGTGTCATGTACACATCCTCTTGCAAATTCCCATTAAGGAATGCAGTCTTTACATCCATCTGCCAAATCTCGTAGTCATGGTATGCTGCTATTGCAAGCAATATCCGAATGGATTTAAGCATAGCTACTGGTGAGAAAGTTTCATCGTAATCGATTCCCTCTTTCTGCTTGTAGCCTTTGGCTACCAGCCTAACTTTATAGGTAATCACATTACCATCCATGTCTCTTCTTCTTGAAGACCCATTTGCACCCTACGGGTTTTACCCTTCAGTGGATCAACCAAGGTCCATACCTTGTTGTCATACATGGAATCCATTTCGTAGATTCATGGCTTTTAACCATTTGGAGGAGTCGGACTATTCAAGACCTCTTGGTAGGTAGTAGGTTCATCATCTTGAATGACTAGTACATCATTGCCTTGGCTCACAAGGAACTCATATCTCTTGGGAGCTGCGTGCTCTCTTACCGACTACTGGGGCTCTTGAATGTTCACGCCTTCCGTTTGTGCCTCATCATTATGTGGTGAACCCTTTCTTCAACAGGTTGTTTAATGTTTGTTTGATCATTTTGAACTTCTTCAAGTTCCATGTTAGTATCTTGAACTTCTTCAAGTTCTATTCTACTCCCACTGCCCCTTTCTAGAATAAACTCTTTTTCTAGAAAGATAGCATGTTTTGAGACAAACACTTTGTGCTCAGTTGGGTTGTAGAAATAGTATCCTATAGACTCTCTTGGATACCCTACAAACAAACACTTGTCAGATCTAGTTTCAACCTTATCTGACTCTGCCTTCTTCACATAGGTTGGACAACCCCAAACCTTCATGTAAGACAGTTTTGGTTTCTTTTCTTTCCATATCTCATATGGTGTGGAGTCAACAACCTTACTGGGTACTCTATTAAGAGTGTAGGAAGCTGTGTCCAAAGCATATCCCCATAACGATTTTGGGGTACTCGAGTGGCTCATCATGGACCGTACCATATCTAATAAGGTGCGGTTTCTCCTTTCAGATACACCATTTAGTTGTGGTGTCCCTGGAGGAGTCCATTGTGGAACTATTCCATTTTCCTTTAGATAAAATTGAAACTCATCACTTAAGTATTCTCCACCACGATCAGATCGTAGTGTCTTAATACTTTTACCGGTTTGTTTCTCTACTTCATTTCTGAATTCTTTGAACTTTTCAAAAGATTCAGACTTGTATTTCATTAAATACACATAACCATATCTAGAATGGTCATCAGTAAAGGTAATGAAGTATGAAAATCCACCTCTAGCTGTGATTGTCATTGGGCCACATACATCAGTATGTACTAGCCCAAGTAAATCACTGGCCCGTTCCCCTTTACCAGTAAAGGGCGTTTTGGTCATTTTTCCAAGTAAACAAGTTTCGCATACGTCATATGATTCATAATCAAATGAGTCCAAGTACCCACCTTTGTGTAACTTGGAAATGCGTTTCTCATTTATATGACCAAGCCTACAGTGCCAGAGGTAGGTTTTATTTAATTTATCTAACTTCATTCTCTTTTCTTGTATGTTGAGAATTTAGTTATCAAGATCTAGAATATATAAACCGTTGTTCCATTTTCCGAACCATAAAACACACCATTCTTTGAAAAGAACAACATTTATTCTCTTGGGTTATCTTAAACCCATTTACATCCAAACAGAAATAGAAATGATGTTTGTAGTAAGTCGGAACATAATAACAGGTTTGATAATTCTAAAATCAACCCATTGGGTAAACTAATGTAGTAAGTTCCTACTAAAGCAGCAACTTTTGCTCCATTGCCCACACGTAGGGGTTACTTCTCCTTTTCTCAACTTTCTATCCTTAGACCATAGATGTGCAAATGGAGAGCCACATCCGATCTAATACCCAAGAGCCGATTTGGAAGTAGAAACATTAATCTCAATCATATATGTACCTGTGTTAAAGCTTCCCAAGCTTCTTTTGCTTTAAGCTCTCCAGATAGCTTCCTCTTCCAATGTCGGTTTGTCCACAATGGAAGCAGGTTGCATTGGACTGGTCTGTCTTGACCTTCTTGGGCTTCTTGGTGGGCTTGTTCTTGGGTTTCTTAGGCCCTTTTCCTTGCCTCTTCCTTTTATTGGAGGAAGCAACAACAAGCACTCCAGTAGGACCCTTCACCTTTTTGATTTCTTTCTCGCACATTCAACAATTGAGACAATGTGATTGTTCATCGATAGTTCATAACAAACGAGAAAGAATCGTAGATGAAGAACTAAATCAACATTTAGCTCTTGGTCCATCTTAAAGCCTAATTCAGCCAATTTTTCAATTAGCCCAATTATCTTTAAAACGTGTGGAGCAACAGGTGCTCCTTCTGCCATCTTGCACCTGAACAATTCCTTGGATGTATCATACCTCACCGTCCTAGATTGTTGTTCAAACAACTCTCTCAGGTGTTGTACAATTTCATATGCCCCCATGTTCATATGCTGCTGTTGAAGTTGAGGAGTCATAGATGCTATCATGATACATGAAGCCATTCTATTATCATCCTTATGCTTCTTGTAAGCATTCTTAAGAGTAGTGCAGGTTGGTTGGGTTCATCGCATAGGCCCATCAAGTACATATTCTATTTTTTCATGAGTGAGAACGAGTAGGACATTTCGATGCCAGTCGAGAAAATTTGTGTCGATCAGTTTACAATCAGTGAGAATTGTACGTAGGCTCAAATTATTACTCATTCTACAACAAAATAAGGATAGAGTTTGTCAGAAAAAGCTTTGTTTAATAAAATCATAAAAACTTCCAAAATTATGATTTTATTTCCACTATTTTTTTCAAATCAATTACCCTCTTTAAATTGATTCGGAATTTTCTAAAAACCCATAGTGGCTAGAACCCCATCTTAACTATTTTGACTTTGAGTGAATCCCAACAAATCAAAATAATCTTAACAGGTAGGTACTTTACCAATTACAACCCATTTGTAATTTCTAGATCCGTTAGGTATCAACTCTTGATTTTACATATTATGTATTAACCTAACCCTTGCCTCTAAAATTCATGGCCTTGAGTGAATCCCAACAAACCATAATTTTAGTTAAATTAAACCCATTATTCTTAAGAACACTTCTTATAGTAAAAAAATGTAGTAAGTAAGGCAGTTTTGGGTGAATCCCAACAAACTAGCACTTAATGACCACATTTTGTTTTATACTATAATGATGGAAGGCTGTCTTGATTTAATATTGAATTTGAGGGATTTGTTTGCCTTTTCCAAAACATTTTTAATTTGGTTTGAAGTTTTGAAAAAATCATTTGACGGTCTCATCAACAATCATGCATATAAATATTTCAAAAATAAATATAGCATAAAATAAAATTGGATGGTTGTGGATATTCCTAAATTAATTTCCCCGGCCATTAGGAAATTAATGGTTGTCTAAGGTTAAATCAGATTTGCTCCTTCTGATGGCACGGCTCCTGCACGGCTCCTTTCTTCGTCTTCTAATTTACAATTTCTATACTAATTACAATTTCCTATCATCTATTCCTGTCTATTGTACATTACAAATAGAATATAAGAAACCCCGAGTTACATTCGGGGGGAATTAGATGAGGAAAGAAATTACAATTAGAAAAATAAGAAAAGCAGGACACGCAGGCCCTATTTATAAAAAACCAACCATTCAACCATTCATCCACAATCACATTGGGCTTATATCCACAACCATCCACCATGCAACCATATAAATTTAAACAACTTTAAATTGAAAGAAAGCATGTAATAACAGTCAACAACTATTCATGGATTATTTGGTTTTTATATCTCAAGATCCCAAACAAGTTTTGAGATCATACATGTGCAGAAAATTTTGGTAAAATAATTTTATTAGGTCACTTTTAATTCTAACTAATTTAGAAAATAAATTGAAACATTATTTGAATTAATCATATTAAATTTCAAATCAATTCCTGACCTAATAAAACATGAAATAACAAATTTTCATAACAAATTTTAACAATTAAAATTTGGATCAGAATCAGAAAATTTTAGAAATTGAAAACTCAATTTTTTCAAAAATTTATTTCGCATAAAACAGTTTTCAAAGGATCACCGATCCAACAAGCTTTGCGGATCTCGATCAAAGCTCCAAAGGATTCGAAGATCCGCACTTCGGATCCGATGCGATCCACGATCAATCGATCCGCCGATCGGATCCGGATCCGCATCCGCGAGTCCACATCAGCGATCCGGTAGCGATTCCCAATTTCAGCATCCAACGATTGGGTACTGCGAACTATTTCCAAAATATAAACCTTTTATCTTGTGAAAATTTTCCAGATCTCAGAAACACTTTAATCAAATTAAAGTTACAACCTTTTCAACCAAAATTCGGCACGTGTATAGATATCAATCATATAATCCATGAACAATAATCAACTGAACATATGAAATCATACGTAAAGAACTAGGGATGGTTCTGATACCACTGTTAGGTTTTGGGGCAACAGACGCAGCGGAAAACAAAAATTTTAACCCCAACAACCCACCAGGAATCACCCTAGGTTACGTATGACTTGTAGAGAAGAGGAGTTGTAGGATTACCTTAATCCTAGAAACGACTTCTTGTTGCGTTGTAGAGAGTGATCACCCTTTCCAGCTTCAAGCGTCCGCCTCTACCGCAATCCACGAGAGAAGTCGGATCTTCTCTTCAATCGTCTCTACGATCCTTGATGTGTGTGTATAAAAGTGTAGAAAAGGTGCTAACCTATTCTCTTTCTTTGGAATTTCTCTCTACGTAGGTTTTTCTCAAAAACCCTAGCCTCTCTCTATTCTGTCAACCGTAGTTGTGTTGTTATTGTCCAGACGTATCACATAGTCTTGCCTATTTATAGGAGAGAGGTAGAGAAAAGATAGGGTCTTGTTTGATTCAAATCAAAACAAATATAGGATAACTATTTTATCCTATTTGCTCAAATAGCCCCGGAATCCTTTATTCCTTATAATTAGACCCCATAAGGTTTTATTTCCAAATCTCCATTTGGACACATAATTTTAATCCGAATTCAATCTCTAAGCGTGATTCAATAGGTTCCAAATACACTGGCAATAATTATGAATTATAATTCTTAAGAAGAATTAGATAAAATAAACAACTTTATTTTATCATTAATCACAATAATTAATTCATTCATAATTATAGATTGTGGCTGTCTAGCAACACATCACAACCACCCGTATTTGGAATTAGTCAAGGAATTTTGACCAAACCTTTCCATGAAAAATTACTATGTAATTATTATCCTTTCACCATAGATATCCAATTAGTCAGGGAATGAGGAATAAGTGCCAATTCCCTAATGACTAATTAATTTTCTAGTTCCCGGAATTAACCCTAGATTAGGTTAACTTGAAGACATTCTTCAATTAACCTAATGTAGTCGACTATTAAGGTTAGATTCCAACTAGTGGCCTTTCTGGATATCAACTCCCACTATCGGAGTGGTGAATCCTCTCTTGATCACTCACTATCTTTCCATGCTTCACACTACCCCCAATTTCTATTCTTTAAGTCACTCTTGGTGAGCAACAAGTAATAGAATCAAAAGGTAGTGATTCACACTCAAGATACTATGGTGATCTCAAGTCTAGGATCACTTACATAATTTTCCATAAGAGATTCAACCATTGGCACTTGATAGATATCCCAATGGGATCTCGTGGATCACCCAATGAATTCGTTTACAATTCATCTACACATTAGCCTAGGTATCACTATACCTTGGTTGATGAGAACAATCACTACTTACATTAAGTAGAGACTAACGTACTAATCTTTCCAGATTAATGATGCCTGCCTCATTAATACTATGACTAGGGAATTTTAAAAATATTTATTATAAATGTGATTGATATCTCATAGTCATCAACTCTTGTAACTACCATCACATTAATAAATATTCTAAGGACTTTATCAGTTATATCAAATATTTAACAGATAAAATGGAAATTCATAAAATACAAAACTTAATTAGGAATGTATTTAAACAAAATCATTGTTTTAGGGCATACATTCCAACAGATCTGAGGGCCAAGACATTCACATACTTAATTTCCAGAAGAAGATATGTAGGACAATAATAAAATGTAAAATATTAGACAGCAAAAGAAGAGACAGGTAGACACAAATGCCCACACATATTGATAAAAAATGGATAAAATATAGTTCAATCTCCCACAGAGGAACTTTTAACTATAAAATCACATTGGTAAAATGGTTTATGAAGCACTTTGTACTTTATAATCCATTCTCTAGGCTTCACTATCATCCTCAATATACTACAAGAAATGTTAAAACATCCATACAAATCATCCAAAAGGACTCAAAATGAACAAGACAGTCAAACTTATAGAATAACCAACAATATCCAAGAGAATAACAGATTGCACAAGGATTAAACACCAAAATCCAGACATGGTTTGAATATTACTTGTGAGATGTTATTATAAAAACAAGCACACGCATACTGGGAGACAGTACAGAAATTGACTTGTCGTGGGAAAACCAGCCGTTGAGGTATTGTTTTATTTGTCTTGTATTTGGCTGCTCAAATGAACAACTTATTCTAGAAGAGTTTTCTAAACCAAGTACAGGCATATATTAATGATGCCATCAGCAAATTACCATGGTTAGGGAAATTGTACAGAAAGATATTCTCACACTTAATACCAGTAATTGATGAGAGGAATATAAGAGCAATTCAAGATAACATTCCTTTGCTGAAACTCCAAGAAACCAGAGTGACATGCATAAGCTTTGTACATTGAGAAGTGATACAACATAGCAACTTATGGACATATGCTTGCCTTGACTTTTGAGAAATCTATCAGCTCTATCTCAAAATGAAGTTCAGAATCCTTTGGGAATCTATCATCTGCTGAGACAGGGCAATCCTCCTCCCGATAATGCATTTCAGGTTTCATCTTAAACTGCAAGCCAATATCACAAATCCATTTAAAAAGATTAGCATAAAAAACTTGTTTCAAAAGTAGCAGACACTTTTACAATGTAGATGGAATATTCTCATGCTTTGGGTACTTTACAATGCAGATGTCCGAGTCAGACAACTTTTGTTTTTGCTAAATCAAGTCGTTGAAGAAAATTTAAACATTCCAAATGTCTTGAAAATTTAAAAAATGAGTACAAAAGATGGAGTAGCAGGCAACCGGATAAGAATCCAAATTTCCTGAAGGCACCTGCATTTTACACTTTCTAAAAAAAGTTTGACATGCAAATATGTTTCAGCATCGCAACTCAGTCATGTAACATTTTTTTCTATATGACATCCATACTGCTCCTTCCACACAAACGTCCAAGTCTTCAACTAAAGAATGAAACAAAATAAATAAACAGAACTTTTTAAAGATTGCTTTGTGATCATAGCCCAGATATATGAGTTTTTACTACATCATAGACTATTATGGTTGAGCTCATTAATAATTGTAGAATGTGTGCAATAGTAGATTAAAAAATCTTTAACAAATGAAAGCATATAGCCCAACTCAAAAAAAATGAAACATCTTTTTGGGTCTACAACAGTAATACCATTCATTCCCAAATTTATAAAAGAAGGTTGAGATAAAGACCATTGCAACTTCACCCGTCAACATAGTGGGGATTCCTTCCAGCAGTCCTAATATCATCTTGCTTTTCCCCAAACATGCCTAATTGGAGCACCATTACCTGTCAAAAGAGGACAAAAATCCTTTCATAATCAATGGGAATGCAGAAAGTAGTTTATTACCAAGGGAAACACTAAATCTTAACAATATCGTATATCTACATCATTAAGTCAACAAGAGCAGCTAGAAATCCCTGGAAGCCCAGTATAATGTTACTCTCCCATTCCAGATGCAGCAAACTAATCCACATGGATATTTAGACAAGAAAGGAGCAGCAGGACTGTTATGGCAAGTTCATAGAGCAAGAAACTAGAGCAAACTCAGATAACAGTCTAGCTTCTGAAAAGCACATGCATTTAAGAGGTTTTAGAGGACCCATAAGTTGCAATACTAGTTCTAGTAAAAATTAGAATTCTAAAACCCTCTATTCTTAAAAAGATACTGTAGCACTATTTTGATATAATGTATGTAAGATAAAAAGGTGGTTGGAATTTGTGTCGGTGATGCAAGCAAAAAATTTTTAGGCAAATAAGAGCAATGCAAACAAACCCTTTATTTCTCCTAAAACCTTCCCTTTTGCTTTCCAGATACTTCTATCTTGTAGCTCAGGCACTTAATGGAGTAGTTCCATTATATCACAATTTTACCACCACAATAAGATGACAGAGTTGATGCTGGAACTCACCTCCAAATTCTCTTGTTGACTGGACAACAACACCATCCAAGGTGCGAATTGTGCAATGATAAATGACCTGCATATTGGCATACGATTTATTAAGCATCATTTGGCACCATCATGGGGGGACATGATTTTGTTATGGAAGTAGTGTAGGAACACTTAATAGGTCATTGGCACTAGCAAGTTAAAGCCAGAAATTGTCCAACTATCAGAACTGTTCAAGACGAAAAAAAAAAAAAACACCACCAACCTGATCACCATCAGCAGGTGCCACTTCTCCACCCCCTGGCCTTATCACAGCTTTCATCAAACTTCCCGGCACAATCTTCCTCCTGTGCATAAGGAATTACTAAATCAACACACAAGCAATAACAAATTATACAGGAATAAGCAAAGGTAATAGATAAATAAATAAACAAATATAAACAAACTGACCATTACAGAAAGAAAAGAAGAAGAGGAAGAAGATTTGACCTTCTATCTTCATCAGAGATAGGTTTTTTCTTTTGGGGTTTATAATCTGGCAGCCCTTCTTCGTCTCTAGCCATAGCGCCGGATTCAACTCTTTGTTGAAGTTGTAATTTTTTATGTCAGAACTTAAAGAAATTGAACTTGGAATTAGTCAAAAGCAGAGCAATGAAAAACTGTAGGCGACTATATAAGACTAAATTATTTATAAATCATAGTTAAATTGGAGGAGTACCGGACATGTTTATCCTGTAGAGTTACAGACGGTAAATTAAATCACAGTTAAGACATAATGCAGAGAATTAGAGAATACTTAACTCAGCTGATCAAAAGAAAGGACAAAGGAATAGAAATCAGCAAGTAGGTAAAGCATGGGTATGGGTTTTTTAGGTGAAATTGATTACCAAACTGAATGAGGAAGCCAAAAGGCGACGTACGTTGAGGAAGAGATGTGGGAAATGAACTCCTGATTCTCCTGTGGCTGCCTTATCCATCATCACCTTGATTTAATAGCTGTCCCTATTGTAGTAGTATCTAGTTACTCTAAAGTAACACCTTGATTTAATAGCTGTCCCTGTTGTAGTAGTATCTAGTTACTCTAAAGTACTTTCACCATTAACTTCTCTGAAAATTAGATTTTGTTCAGTGATGATGATTTCATCCATTTAAGTGCAAGTGCTGGTCTGGTCCCTTCCATACTAAGTGAATCCAATTTAGTCGTTTCAACTACTATTTCTATTAACTGAGTCCCTTATGTAGAAGGAAATGATTTAGTTCTTTTAACAGACTTGATCACCAAATTAACAGAGAAATCTAAAAGACAAACGGCTGCAAGTATGGAACATCTTAAATTTGGTGAAAGTTCTTGTTAACAAGTCTAAGTTGGCCCCTTTTTAATCAACAAGCTACTGAATTAGCATATCTAACAACAAGGGGCCCAACAGGAATAGTCAAATAAGAAAAGGACTAAAGAGGACCAGCACTAAGACTTGTCTAGCAATGAGTCCCAAAACTTTTCTCACTTACCAAATTTATCATGTCAACATTGCAGTCAATAACCATTTCACAGCCAAGAATTTCTCTATCTCTGGCTTATACCAATTATAAACATAGTATGGCATCTAATCCCCTTGTTAAAAAAAAATAAGGGACAGAGAAAAAATCTTAATATAATGGATCATGTTAACTTTTCCATTTGGAATTCATGATGTTCATTGGTATTTGGATCCTTGTGTAAGGTTATGTGAAGCTGGTGTGCACTAGATGCATCCAACACCTATAGAATATTAAATATTTGCAAAAGATAAGCCTTATGTAGCGTGCTATGTTACTATTGTTCATCATATATACCTAATGGTTTTATATTGTACATGCTATCATACAAATTAGTCTTGTGATGTTACCACTAACAATAATTTATGGCCTTTTCCAATTCTTCTTTAAGATTTGCCAGAACTTTTTTTTGTTCCTTTTTGCAATGATATAACATGTGACCAGAAAGTAAGCCTTTTCCCTTTATATTCCTGAGTCCTGCCATTTTTTGGTAAACACAGAAATAAAACAAAGAGAACCTAGAGATACTAACTACTAAATGCACCATGAAAGAGCCAAATGTCAACTAATTTGACATATAATTACCCTCAATCTATTCTAGAATACATATTGACCATGTCTCCCACAACAATGCTACAATATCTCAGAAGCAGAAGGCAATATTCAACTGAAAATCATATGTTGCACTTTGATAAAGATCGAGAACAAATGATTGCAAGCAAATATCATTCTAAAAGAAAAAGAACATTTGAGGCATTGCACTAGCGTAGAAAGAGACTACTGTCCATTGAAAAACATCTTCTTTTTTTTTTTTGAGCAAATATGGAACTTTTATTCAATAGAACAAGGAATTCACACATTGCAGCAGAGAGCTACCTTTACATCATATTATCACCTGTATACTATACAACTATATAGAACAACGAGAGGATATCTACTCGTGATCAAAACATATGTAATTTAATCTCCCAGTTCATGATTAAACACCAGTCCACCCTTAATTTTGGAACTTCTTGCCAAGAAACATCTTAATTTACAATTAAAACCTTAAAATTTTAACTTTCCAAGCTGCTGAACAAAATTATAATAGGGGTTTTCTTATTTCTTCGAGTATAATTCCTCTACCAAATGCTCTAATTGAAAGGACAGAAATATTAACTAAAAACAGATTTAATTACCAGACTTTGATCACTAAGGCTCAACACGAAATCTTCCAAAAAAGAATTGAAATTAAACCCAATGAAAAGGTGAAAACGTCGAATGAAAAAACCTGGAAATGAGAGATGACACCAGTTGAGTCAGCGTGGCACCTCATTTCGGCTTTCTGATCTTCACCAAATTTCTGCCTTCAACCTTGCGACATATTAGGAAGTGGATTTGGATAGGACATCCGTAGATTTGGCCAAGCAGATATTGGAAGGGCAGGGAAAGTAAGAGATCCAGTCCGTTCGGATTCCTGTTTTTGTTTTCGGAGTTATTTTTGAAAAACTGTATTTCACGTACTACAATAATACATCAACAAAAAATAATCTCAAAAATATCAATCCCAAAAGTATACCTTGTTCTTCCACCCCAATCCCACCATCCACCACCACCACCACCTCCTCCCCACCCCTCTCTCCCTCCCCCCCTCCACCTTCCCTCTCTCTCTCTCTCCCTTCCACTCTCTTTCTCCCCTTCCCTCTTTCACCCCCTCCTCTTCCTCCCCTCCTCCTCCCCAACCCACCCCCTCCCATCCAAATTAAAAATTTATTTAGCACTTTTTTAGAACATTTTTAAAATTAAAAATTTATTTTGGCTATTTTTGGGTATTTTTAAAATTAAAAGTTTATTTGAAATTTTTTTGGAGCAATTTTAAAATCAAAAATTTATTTGGGCAATTTTTGTGACATTTTTAAAATTAAAAAATAATTTGGGATAATGTTTGGGGTATTTTTAAAATTAAAAATTAATTTGGGGTTTTTAAGACATTTTTAAATTAAAAATTAATTTGAAATAATTTTTTTGGGCATTTTTAAATTTGAAAATTTATTTGGAGTATTTTTAAAATTAAAAATTTATTCAGGGTATTTTTGGCACATTTTTAAAATTAAAATTTATTTGGGTTATTTTTTGGGGCATTTTAAAAATTAAAAATTTATTTGGGGTACCTTTTTAGGGCATTTTTAAAATAAAAAATTTGTTTGAGGAAATTTTTTTGAGCATTTTTAAAATTAAACATTTATTTGTAGTAATTTTTGGTGCCTTTTTAAAATTTAAAATTTATTTTGGTACTTTTTGGGGCATTTTTAAAATTAAAAATTTATTTGGGGTAATTTTTGAGGCATTTTTAAAATTAAAAAATTATTTTTGGTTAATTTTTGGGCCATTTTTAAAATTAAAAATTTATTTGGGTAATTGTTGGGGCATTTTTAAAATTAAAAATTTATTTGAGGTATTTTTGGGGGCATTTTAAAAATTAAGAATTTATTTGTTGTATTTTTTGAGGCATTTTTAAAATTAAAAATTTATTTACGTTGATTTTTTGGGATAATGTTTTGGGACATTTTTAAAATTAAAAATTTATTTGGGATAATTGTTTGGGGCATTTTTAAAATTAAAAATTTATTTGGAATATTTTTGGGGCATTTTTTAAATTAAAAATTTATTTGGGGGTCTTTTTAGGGCATTTTTAGACTTAAAAATTTATTTGGGATAATTTGTTTGGGCATTTTTAAAATTAAAAATTTATTTGAGATATTTTTGAAATAATTTATTTGGGGTATTTTTTTAAAATTAACCTAGCCCCACAACCACCTACCAAATAAATTTTAATTTAAAAATACCTCAAAAATTACCCAAATAAATTTTTAATTTTAAAAATACCCCAAAAAATTATCCCAAATAAATTTTTAATTTTAAAAGTATCCTGAAAATACCCCAAATAAATTTTTAGTTTTAAAAATATCCTCAAAAATTTTTTTCAAAAACACTCTCAGAAACACCTCAAAGACAGTTACGGTAATTGTTTTTCATATTCCAAATGCTACAGTAGTGTTTTTAAAAAATAACCCAAAAAACAACTAATCCAAACGGACTAGCACGGACCGGACCGGTCGGTTCGACTAGTTCAATCGCGAATCGGCTATGTGTCCGGTCCAGTTGGATGAAAAGTCGGAGAGTGATCAAAGATCAGTCAAAATCAGAAAAAAAGGGTGAACCGTAAAAAATGGGTCAAACCGATCAATACCAGTTTTTGAATTTTAGTTTTGGGCAATTGGAGATTGTTTTGGGCCTACTAAAACTTTTGCTATATTTTGTTTGGGCTGCCAAAACCCAAAAGCTTCAACAAACAACTAAAGAACTAAAACAAATGTGTTTATTTAGTTCAAACCGAAAACAAACTACCTAATCAAATTAAAAAGTTTCTAAACCCTTAAATCCTATTCCTATTTCTCTACTAGACAACTCAAGAGCCGTCTTTCTCCTTCACCTTCTCCTCCTCCTCTCCTTCACCTCCTTCTCCTTCTCCTCCATGCTTGTTATTATCAAACTTTGACCAACAGCTCTTTTGCCCTTCAATTTCTTATCTCCATTTTCTTATATTACTTTTTAGATGGTGAAAAATGAGGATGTATTTCAAGACTAACAATTCTTACTCAATGAGTATTTTCTTGCTAAATTTGATTGTGAAATTGTAATTTGATTTATTCTTGAAATACTTGGCTAATCTAAGTAATTTTGATCTACTCATAACTCAAATATTTTATGAAATTATGATGACTCTTCCACTTGGCAATTTGGAAACCTTTCTATAGACACAAAATCCATGGTGATATTTTCCCACTTCCACTAATGTTTTCCCACAAAATCCATGGAGATATCCATGGTGATATCTCAATCAATGAATTTAGCAAAACTCCACTTGATTGAAGGTTTAAACAACTTCAACTTGATGAATTTTAAATGGAAGGATCTTCTTTGGTAAACAAGACAAGTCACTTTGAAACCATGCAATGAACTCACATTCAAGACTTTCTTATGAGTATTTTCCTAAAATCACCTTAAATACTTGTAATCTAGTGTACAACTGTTATTTTGAATTTCAGACAAGACATGTATTTATAAGAGACCAAAAGGTGCATTCGTATTGAGGTCAACGGATAGAAGAAGTTGAAGAGTCAACTAGCCGTTGGAGCTATCGGACGTCCGACATCATGTTGTGCGTCCGATGCTAGCATCCGACAAACTGTTTCATTTTTTATCGGACGGCCAATGAATATTCTTGCGTCCGATAGCGACCAGTGAGCTCAGAAAATCTTCTTGAGAATGATCGGACGACCGATGCATGTTTTTTTGCATCCGACAGCGATCAGTGAGTTCAAAAAACTTCTTGGATATTATTGGATGTCCGATGGGGTTGTTATGCGTTCGAAAGAAGTGTTCGATAGATCCCCTGTCTATTGGACGTCCGGTACATCAAGTTGAGCATCCGATAGAGATGTTTTGAATTTTATTGGACGTCCGATACAAAGTATCGAGCGTCCAACAGTCAACAGACCCATATACTTTTCTTGATAGGATTCTTCAACAATATTCCTTACATTGATGACCTGTGCTGTAGTAACTCAATGGAAAATGTTAAACCAATTTCTTCAATTGTTTTGTAATTGTCAAAATTTGGGATCACGATTAACATTCTCTCCCTTTTTGATGATGACAAAACAATTGAATGTGATTTGAAAAAAAAAAAAAGGCTCCCCCTTACTTGAAAGCCTATCTAGTGGCTAAGCATTACATGGCTTGTATAAGTAGTGTAATTTAGATGATTAACAAGCTCCCCCTCACTTGATTACTTCTACTCTTTTGATTATTCAATAATTAAATTCAATGTGTAGGAATTCAAATCACAGATTTTTTGATTAATAAGCTCCCCCTCACTTGATTACTTCTACTCTTTTGATTATTCAATAATCAAATTCAATGTGTAGGAATTCAAATCACAGAGTTTTTCTCCCCCTTTTTATCATCACACACATGAAATCTTCAATACCAAATGTGCTTGCAATATTATACCATCAGCAACATTCCAACTAGTATTTCAATATTATACGATCAAGATTCCAATACTTCAATCCACAGCGGTCCAAAAACAATATTAAAACACCACAATCTAAATTCATTTGAACACAGCCAAACAGAATGCATTACTATTATACCATCAAGTTCATCACACAAACTCAGCACATATATATGAAAGGAAGTCAAAGTCACCAAATTAATATAACTGCAAACAAAGTTAACAAAAGTACTAGAGTACTGATTCTCCACAACAGAAAACAGCAAAAGAATTTAATACACTTCCATCATTAGCAAAAGAGAACAAAAAGAACTTGTGCAATCTAATTGTGAAGTGCAAGTGCTTCTTAAAGTGCCTAAAGTGTGAACGTGGATCTTGTTCCAAGTCGTCTTCGGATTAGCTGATAATTTGAGTTGTCTTCTTCTTCAGTCTCTTCACAATCTTCCTCTTCCTCTTCCACAGTGATTGGTTCTTTTCTCTTTTCAGACGTTGGGGGATCACTGGGGTGTTGGGGATTCAGTCACGTCTTCAATTTCCAATTTAGGGTCAGGTCGAGGTTCCTTTGCTTGAGAGGCACTTTCATCCATGGGAGGAGGAAACAACAGATTTCTTTTGTCCAAGAAATCAAATTTTTGTTCGGATGTCATGGTTAGCATAAGACCATGTTCAAGGAGAAGAACATGACTCTTGAGTTCAGTGAGCAGTTAGTGATCTAAGATTGAGGAGAGATTTTAGACACAGACTTCCTAGGATAGATGGATGGACCAGAAGTGAATCGAAGGGTTTTGGTGATACTAGATAGATGGGAGTGTCCTGAGCCTTCTTGGAACGTGATTCAGATGCAACTTCTTTAGTGCATCAAGCACCATTAAAAAACTTCAAGTTTTTCCTTTCAAAATAGGATTTTGAAAAAACAAATGTGGCTGTATCCTTTGGACATACACCACTAATGGGAACTTTGAAATGTTCAAAAATAAGAGTTAAAAACTTTCTATAAGACAATTTTCATCTTGTGTCAGTGCAAAGTTTCATTAAAAACTTGCACATGACAAAACCAAAATCAATCCTGATTTTTTTGATAAAACAGTAAAACAAGTATAGTTCCATCTTATTGGCATCCGTATGATGGCCATCAGTAGGTACAAGCAAGTTTGATATAATGGAGAAAATGATAAGATTTTTCAGACTTAAATCCTCCAACTTAGCATCCATAGGGGTTTGAAAAAGAGATTGAAAATATGTCATCAGTTTTTCAGCATTGAAATGATTCATGCTAGTTGGATTTTCCTCGTAAGAAAAGAAATTGGCAATCTTGCTCTTGCAGCCAAATTCGATGGTTGTTTTCAAAATCTCATTAACTACATCAGAGTCAAATACTAAATCAACACCATTTACACGAGATTTTAGTTCATCACGAGAGTTTCCTTTTCTAAGATTAGCAAAGAACTAGTAGAGCATATTTGGATAGTAGATATTTGACATGGCAATGATATGAGACCATTTTTGGAATGCAAAAAGCCTAAGGACTGAATCAAGATCAATTTTCCTAAATTCAGAGGGATCAATAGACTTTTGAATAATGAAGTTTTTTTGAGAAAATAAAGCAAATCTAGACTCAGTTTCATCATCAATAAATTTAGGCAGAGGAGGGGGTTCTGTAGTAACCTGAGCATCGGTTTGAGTAGTACGGGTTGGCTGTGAAGTTGCAGAACTACGTCTGATCCTTGATGAAGTTCGTTTGGCCTTTGGAGTAGGAGGATCTTCATCTCTCAAAGTTCGTTTGCATCCGGTAGTTGAGGAGGCTCCATGAGTACGCACCATAATGTAGTGTGTGTGTGTTTTGAGCAACGAGGAAGAGACTAGGTGAGATGCAGAGTGTTGAACCAGCAATTTTGATGAAAATGTATCGATTTAGCAATTCAGAATGAGGAGAATTGAGGTTTTAGGGTTTCGGTTTTGATTTGGGGGTGGAGAGATGTGTGATTTATAATGAAGAAAATGAGTGATTTTTAGTCCGCAATTTAGAGAGAAAGTTTGAACTTTCAATTTTGAGAAATGATGTAAATTTGGCTGGAAAATTGGAAATTTGAATACGGTTGGTTGGAAAAGGTGCGTCCGAATTAATGAGGGTTGACTGATGGAAATGAAATAATATGACCTGATAAATTGTGACTTTTCGTGTGTCAGACGTCCAAACATCATAAAGCGTCCGACACATCCGTCCGATAGCATTTTCTAGAAAATGACCAAGAACACTGTCGGACGTCCTTCATCAGGGTCGAACGTCCAATAGGATACGACCAGAAATACTTAAGAGTCCTTTTCTAAAATGTCCAATTTTGAACGAAGATAAGCAAATTGATCTAAGGGCAGGGTTTTTGTGAAAATGTCAGCAATTTGGTCCTTTGAACAAACATAATCTATACAAATTTCACCTTTTTGAACAAGATCACGAATGAAATGATGTTTAATGTCAATGTGTTTTGTCCTAGAATGTTGAATGGGATTTTTTGTAGAATTTATGGCACTAGTGTTATCACAGAATATAGGCATATTATCATATGTTAAACCAAAGTCATTCAAGGTGTGTTTCATCCATAGTAATTGAGCACAATATGCACTAGCGGCAACATATTTCGTTTCGGTTGTTGACAAAGAAATAGCATTTTGTTTTTTACTAAACCAAGAAACTAAACAATTTCCAAGAAAATGACATGAACCACTAGTACTTTTTCTATCAATCCTACAACCACCAAAATCAGCATCCGTATATCCACACAAGGCAAATTCATGACATTTAGAATACCAAAGACCAAAATTCATAGTTCCTTTTAAATAGCGAAAAATTCTTTTGACGACATTCAAATGAGATTCTTTTGGACAAGATTGAAAACGAGCACATAAGCACACAGCAAACATAATATCTGGTCTACTTGCGGTTAAATAGAGAAGGCTTCCGATCATACCTCTATATTTTTTCTCATCTACATTAGTTACTTCTTCATCCTTTTCAAGCTTGGTGGACGTACATATTGGTGTTTCCACTTGTTTTGAATCTTCCATGCTGAACCTTTTGAGAAGCTCTTTAGTGTACTTAATTTGATTGATGAAGGTTCCTTCTCACGTTTGAGTAACTTGGAGTCCGAGGAAGAAGTTCAATTCTCCCATCAAACTCATCTCAAACTCATTTTGCATAATGGTGGAAGAATCCTTGCACAAACGCTCATAATAGCACCAAATATAATATCATCAACATAAATTTACACAATAAGAAGATCATTTGATTTTTGTTTTGTGAAAAGAGTAGTGTCTACAATACCTCTTTTGAAACCATTTTCAATCAAGAAACCACTTAAACGTTCATACCAAGCTCTAGGGGCTTGTTTTAGACCATATAAGGCTTTTGATAGTTTAAACACATGGTTAGGAAATTTATCACTTTCAAAACTGGGAGGTTGATCCACATAGACCTCTTGATCAATAAAGCCATTTAGAAAAAGTATTTTTAACATCCATTTGATACAATTTAAAACTTTTGAAACAAGCGAATGCAAGAAACATTCTTATAGATTCTAATCTAGGAAGCAAAAGTTTCATCAAAATCTATACCTTTTCTTGACCATACCCCTTAACTACCAATCTAGTCTTATTTCTTACTATTTCATCTTTGTCATTTAGTTTATTTCTAAACACCCATTTTGTGCCAATGATAGGATAATTTTGAGGTTTTTCAACTAAAGTCCAAACATTATTCCTTTCAAATTGATTTAATTCCTCTTGCATAGCTACTATCCAATAATCATCTTTCAAAGCATCATTAATATTTTTTGGCTCAATATGAGAGACAAATGCAAAATTGTCAAGTAGTGGTTTTGATGAAGAACGAGTTCTTACTCTTTCGGATGGATTACCAATAATCAAGTCCTTAGAATGATTTTGAATGAATTTCCAAACTTTAGGAAGATCCTTTGGTGCATCATCATCCATGTCTTCTTCATCTAGCATCCGGTTTCCTTGAGAATCATTTTCCTTTGAATTCTCTTCCACTTCACCATTGTTTTCTTCTTGAAGTGTAAGCTTTTTAAGTTCCTTTTGAATACCTGCATTATCATCTACACAAGTACTATTGGAAGAGTTGCCATTAGATTCATCAAATGTAATATGTATTGCTTCTTCAATCACAAGAGTTCTTCTATTGTAAACTCTAAATCCTCTTTTATTTTTACAATATCCCAAGAAAATACCTTCATCGGTTTTCTTATCAAATTTTTCAAGGTGTTCCTTAATATTTAAAATAAAGCATTTGCATCCAAAAACTTTAAAATAGCCAACAATTGGCTTTTTGTTAAACATTAACTCATAAGAAGTTTTGTTCAAAATTGATTTTAACAAGACTCTATTCATTACATTACATGTCGTATTTACGGCTTCCGCCCAAAAATATTTTGGTAAATCATTTTCACTCAACATGGTTCTTGCGGCTTCAACAAGTGTCCTATTTTTTCTTTCAACAACACCATTTTGTTGAGGGGTTTTTACAATAGAAAATTCATGAGTTATCCCATTGTGATCACAAAATTTCAAAAATCCACAATAGTTAAATTCCGAACCATTATCACTTCTAACCTTAATAATATGTAAACCAAGCAAATTTTGCACTTTTGCAAAAAGAGAGATAAAACTTTTGAAAACATCATCTTTGTGAGCAAGAAAAATGGTCCATGTATATCTATAATAATCATCAACAATTACAAAATAAAATCTCTTACCACCTAAGCTAGCAATAGGTGTAGGACCAAATAAATCGAGATGCAAAAGCTCCAATGGCTTAGATGTAGAGATGTTTCTTTTAGGTTTAAAGGATGTTTTGGTTTGTTTGCCAAATTGACATGCATCACAAATCTTATCCTTTTCAAACTTAATCTTAGGCAAGCCTCTAATGAGTTCCTTTTTAAAAATTTCATTTATCACATCCATATTAAAATGACAAAGTTTTCTATGCCACAACCAGGGGTTTTCGTTTGAAATCTTAAGACATTTAAAACTAGAAGAATCAATTTTTTCAAAAACTACAACATAGATATCATTGAACCTTTTTCCTTTGAAAATGATATTGAATTTTGAGTCAAGAACTAGACTTTCATGTTTTTTGAATAAAACAAACAAGTTTTTATCACATAATTGACTAACACTAAGCAAATTATAGCCTAAATTATCTACTAAGAGAACATTATGCACAAATGTTTCACCATTCTTACCAACATCACCTACTCCAATTGTTTTGGCTTTCATGTCGTCTCCAAAAGTCACCTTTCCACTTGGTTTTGATTTGAGCTTGATGAATTGTGATGGATCACCGGTCATGTGCCTTGAGCATCCACTATCAATGAACCACTTTGATTCTTTTATAGTTTTTTCAATTTTCACCTATACAAGAGATAGAAAATTTGGTACCCTTTTTAATTTTTGGGTCCTTTATGGTTAGAATCATGTTTGACTAACCACATACATTTCATTCCACTTCTCATATTTCTTTTTACATAGCAATCATGCTTCAAATGACCAATTTGACAACAAAAATCACACATAATGGTAGAATCATTTATGCGAATTGGCTTAATAAATCTAATTCCTCTTTTTCTATAAATTGTGAATTTATTTGCACTAAAAGTTAGTTTCCTTTCATAAGCATTAAAATGAGGTTTCAATACATTTCTTGCAGAAACATTTTATTTTTTGTTTTGAAGGATCATGTCTAGATTATCCATTCTTTATTTCAAGTCATTTTGTTTTTTCTTAAACATTTCACAAAGACTTGTTTTTCTGTCAAATTCATGTTGTAACTCTATTTCAGCTCTTACTAAGCAATCATTGTCATATTTCAGCCTTTTGTTATCTTGAAATAAGTTTGCATTGTCTTGCAAAAGAAAGGTAATTTTTTGCTTTAGTTCTTTATTTCTAACATAAGACTCTTTTAAATTTTCATGCAATTTTCCAACAAATGACTCAAGATCATCATCATCATCACTTTCACATTGAGGGTTACAAGAAGTTACCTCATTGTCACCAATTGCCATAAAAGCGATTTGAGCAGATTCCTCTTCTTCTTCAATCTCTCCTTCCGAATTGCATTCATTCCAAGTAATTTGAAAATTATTGAACCTTGGTTTTCTTTCATTCTTCATTTCTTTCTTCTTCTTTCTTGGACAATTAGTCGCATAATGACCAAGCTGCCCACACTCGAAACACTTATCTCCTTGCTTCTTGTTAGGATCTTGTCTTCCCTTGTATTTTGTATTGAATTGATTATGATTTAGATTGCTAGGTCCTCCCTTTCTGAATTTTCTTTTGTTGAGTATCCTTATCATCACAATCACCATCTTCTTCATCTAGTGAGGCCGAGTCATCCTCATCTTGAGCAGCTTTTAGAGCAATGCTTCTTTTTGCTCTTGCCTCCTCTTCATCTTGTACCTTGCTTTTAAGCTTCAATTCATAAGATATTAGAGAGTTAATAAGAGACTCAATAGACATAGAATTCAAATATTTGGCTTCCTCAATAGCAGTTACTTTGTTCTCCCACTCTTTAGGTAGAGTATTCAAAATCTTTCTATTCTTTTCACCCAGGGTGTATTCTTTATCCAATATCTCTAAATCCTTAATAAGATCATTGAATCGACAATACATTTTGTCTATGTTTTCATGAGGTTCCATTTTAAATGATTCATATTTAGTGACTAAAATGGACTTCTTTTGTTCTCTTACATTCTCACTACCTTCATGAATCTCTCTTAACTTATCCCAAATTTTTTTGACAGATTTACATCCTTTCACTCTAATGGATTCATTTGAATCTAGTGCACTATATAGAACATTCATAGCTTTTGCATTTGAAGTGAGATTAGCCCTATCCTCACGAGTCAACTCATTTCTTGTTTTTAGTCTAGGGACATGAGCGATAGGATCATTAATTGTAGCAGTATAAGGACCTTCATTAACAATAAACCATAGATCAATATCAATAGATTGCAAGAATATAATCATACGTTCTTTCCAACTAACATAATTTGATCCATTGAACATAAGTAGCCTAGTGACTGATTGACCTTCTACAAACATGGCATTGTTTGTTGTCATCTTTACTCTAAGCGGTTAAGCTTGATCCTAGAGACCAATCTCTGATACCAATTGTAAGGCCCAAAGACAACCTAAGAGGGGGGGTGAATTAGGTTGATTAAGAACTAATCAAATAGTGCCCCCTTTTTGTGATTAATAGTAACTTTTTACTCAATTAGTTTGACAAGCAAATAAGCAATCAAGACCAAGAAGTATAGGTGATATTTCATTCAATGAATTTAGAAAGTAAGCTGAAAAAGAAATAGAATGATAGAAAGCAAACCAAACTTCTTCAAAACTCCACTTGAGCTTGAAGAAAAATCCTTAATTTAAGCAACTTCAACTTGATGAATTTGATCAACTTTGTGTACAATGGAAGGATCACTTCCTCCTTGCCTCAAGCAACACTTAGTCAAGTTAGGAAGTTTTACACTCTTACAGAAAACCCTCACAAAGCTACACTTTTGATGAACTCACTCACAATTGAAAAGCTTGCTAATGAACTCACACTTCAAGACTAACAATTCTTACTCAATGAGTATTTTCTTGCTAAAATCACTCTTAAGAACTTATAATCTAAGTGTTCAACTGTTATTTTGAATTTCAGACAAGACATATATTTATAGGAGACCAAAAAGTGCCTTGGTATTGAGGTCAACGGATAGAAGAAGTTAAAGAGTCAACTAGCCGTTGGAGCTATCGGACGTCCGACACCATGTTGTGCGTCCGATGCTAGCGTCTGATAGACTGTTTTATTTTTTATCGGACGGCCAATGAATATTCCTGCGTTTGATAGGCTTTGCGTTCGACAGCAACCAGTGAGCTCAGAAAATCTTCTTGAGAATGATCGAACGGCTGATGCATGCTTTTTTGCGTCCGATGGGCTTGCTTCTGACAGCGACCAATGAGCTCAAAAAACTTCTTGGATATTATCGGATGTCCGATGGGGTTGTTTTGCATCCGAAAGAAGTGTCCGATAGATTCCCTGTCTATCGGACGTCCGGTTCATCAAGTTGAGCGTCCGATAGAGATGCTTTGACTTTTATCAGACGTCCGATACAAAGTATCGAGCTTCTGACAGTCAATAGACCCATATACTTTTCTTGATAGGATTCTTCAACAAGATTCCTTACATTGATGACCTGTGTTGCAGTAATCTCAATGGAAAATGTTAAACCAATTTCTTCAATTGTTTTGTAATTGTCAAAATTCGAGATCACGATTAACAGAAACCCTCTGAGATTTAAAATTTTTTCATAGTATATTGCATAACTGCTGAATATTTCTAATTTTTAAAAATATTAAAATTAAAGAACTGATGAACTGGCCAATTGAACGGGAAAAAACTGGAACCGGACAATTAGGCGGTTCACTCACCGGTTTGAGTTTCAAAACATTGGTTGTGTTCTCAAAAATAAAGCTGTATCGATAGCTCTCAGTTCTATTTAAGGAAAAAAAGTTTAAAAAAATGCCCAAAAAGAAAGGAAACTTTTGGAGGGAAGTGAAAAAAATGGTTTTGTGGGAATAATTTGTGAATGCAGCAGTTACTATCCTTTTTACTGTGTCTCTTCAATGTTTTAGGTACAATTATATTAGATAATTAGCTGACTATTTCTCTTCAATGACAAAGGTACAAATATTAGATAATTAGTTTTGAATAATTAATTTCCAAATGTAAATAGTTATTTAAAGAAATTCTTTTTGTAAATTTTTTAATGGGGATAAGTATGCTACACCTAGGATTGAAATAAAAAGTTTGTTACACCTTAATTCTGACTAAGATACTAACAAAATTCACATTAAAAATTTATTTGTGTTACTTTTTTGGAACATAATATTGCACAAAAGAAAAGGCTAACTGAAAGAAGCAACTAAATTACTAGCTACGTCTAAACTACGGCTGCTATTTGAGTCAGTAAAAGATCAATGTGATTTATTCTGTGGTAAAGTACATAAAACCCCCTTGTAGTTTGGGGTTTGGTCACAATATCTCCTTATTATTTAAAAACTCCCACATAACCCCTTGTGTTTTGGACTTGTTTCGAACTTGGATGGAGATCATCCAAGCTAATGGAAAGTGTAGTACACTTATATTAGGTGAAGGTATAGACGATAAAAATTGATTTTTTTAACAATAAAATTGGCTTCTTCTTTAGAAAAAAGTCAAACTTCTTTCTTTTTTCAAATTATTCTTCCATTCTTTTCTTTTTCTTTTTCTTTCTCTTCTCATTCAGAGTGCCACACCAATACAGTTTTGGAAGTAGATGGCTCGAGTGATGGAAATGTCTTCTACTTGACATACACAAAAATGGAAAGAGATAAATATGACTCCTAATAGATGAGATGTGTGTTTAACCCAAATTTTGAATTGTCCCTCAAAACAAATCTAATTCAAAAGCATCCATTTATGCATCCATGGGACAAAGATTGCTCAAACCCAAATCTGAAATTGAAGCATCAATAGATTCAACAGATTGCTAAAGCATCACCAGACAAAGATGAATCGAGAGATTTCTTCATCTTTTCATATTCATTTGTCCAAACACCACAAAAAAAAAATCTTCCTTTTTCATTCTCTTTTCCCTTCTTCTTGTAGTGCAGCAGATATTGCCATTTTTTCCTCTACCCTCCTTCCTCGCTCGACTCTGAATTCATTTGCCTAAAACTTTCAGATGAACTTAGATTTGGTTGGTACCTTCACATGAGGTTAGAGGCTGATTCGTCATCTTCATCCTTGGAGCTGCCAACCTTCTTCTCCATTAGAGTTGGCAGTGATGGTTGTGGTTAATAATAGTTGTGGGTTTTTGAATTGAAGCTCTAGATTCATAGATCTCGAAGGTTTTTGTGATTGTGTGAGGAGGAGATGATGAAGGGTAGAATCTGATTTGGGTTTATTTGACACTTTTTTATTCACTTTTTGTCAAATCTAAAGCCGGAATCGAGTTTTATGTGAAAAATGAAGTAAGAAGTGTAAATTTTGTAAAATTTTGTTAATGTAAAGTGGTGGCGACTATTGGTCGTTGCCGATAACAACTAGCAAGGTTGCTGGCGGCATAAGTTCCAGCTGGAGAAGATGAATGAAGAAGACAAGAAAAAGATGAAGGAAAAAAAAAGAAAATAAAGTTGAAGAAAAATGCTAAATATATTTTAAAAGATACCAAAAAAAAAAAAGTAATATGGATAGTTAAAACTATTCCATTAGTTCAGATGATTTCCATCCAAGTTCCAAATAAATTCAAAACGTAAGGAGGTTATATAGGGGGTTTTAAACAATAAGAAGGTATTATTACCAAACTCCAAACCACAAGGGGGTTTTGTGTACTTTACCCTTTATTCTATTAAACACAAAAAGTTCATTCTACTAAAGGCATATATACAACAAAAAATGCATTGTTTGCATACAGATATGGTTTATATTATAAGCAAAACTACACATGTATACATGTATACATGCATAAACATATATGTACATGTATATGTACATATATTACAAGGATAGATGTGTATGTGCATATGTTATCTAGCTAGTTAAGGTTTATTACTTGCACAATCTAGCTAGTTAAGGTTTATCACTCGCACATGCGTGCGGATGTATATACTTTCATTTGATACCTCAAAGTGTATATTAGTATATTTCTATATCATTTTCTATGTCATAAATACATTCATATATATATGCGTGTGTGTATGTGTGTGTGTGTATGTATACACACATATTTTTTTTTTTAAAACCGCCCTAGAGGCGGATGGGCCTGAACCCCTTTTATTAATCTATAGGAAATACATAGCAAGATTACATGGGTTATAAAAAACCTCCTATAACCTAGAAAATTCTTTGAATCTAAAAGACGGTATCTGCCACACATCCATTAAACAAAGAGCCCGAATTCTAGTAGGCAATTGCTCAAAAGAGGTAAATAATATTGTGCTATCCGAACAACCCAGCGCTGCCAGTGCATCCGCTACCAAGTTGCCTTGGCGATAACAAAGTTTAAAGGAGTCAATGAGTCCAACCAGCCGAGTAAGACGTCTCCGAAGAGGCCTCATGTTAAAAGGCGTTAAACCCTTCCCCGTAAGCATTTGCAATAACACCTTGGAGTCCACCTCCACCTGAACCAGGCAGTGCCCCCGCCGATACACACACATATATCCGTACTTATACACATATTTATATATGTATTTTTATGCCATTACTAATTAATTAGGTAAATTTTGTACTTACTACAAAACCAAATAGAAACTGTGGTAAAAGCTATGGCAAAAGTATTTCCTTTTGCCACACATTGAACAGACCATGGTGAATGTTAACTATTTACCACATCAATTAGCAAACAGTGGTAGATCTCTACATAATTGCCACAGTACTTTACTGTGTTCAAAAAAATTGTGGCAAAAATTTTTTTAATACCACAGTTGTTAAAACTATGTCAAAAAACTACGTTTGCACACAAATTTGGAGCTGTGTTAAAAGAAAGTGTAGTAAAAGCCCATTTTTTTATAGTATAGAATTGAGAAATCATATCACAAGAGTTATGTCACAAACTATAAGTTATGACATTGAAAAGTCATGTCACAATTCATGATGTCTTAGCTAGACACTTTTCAACATTCTCCCACTTAAAATTGTGGTAGATATCATGCATAAAGAAAAGTAACTGTCATTAAATTTTTCCTTAGTGTAAATAATTAACAAATTCTAATCAAATTAGGATGGCTCGATTTCTTAACCAAGATTTGAAGTTAGAAAAGAATTGTTAGGCAGATGAACTGATCAACTTACATCTGTCATTCACATTATACATTGAGCACTAATACTGGTCATGTGCTTAATCTAGTTCATGATCATATATAAAAGATTACCTCAAACTTTTATTACAAGTTGCACTACTTCTATGATCATACAGGTAAACTATATTTCTAACTTTAACAAATAAAGCACCAAGAAATATGTTTATTAAGATAATATTTCTCATCCTACTCAATTAAGAGTAACACTATATACTATGGATTGGTATACACCAAAATTGTAGTACTCACAATCAGTTATTAGCAATTTGTTTTTACCCTTTAAACCTTTCAAACTATGAGTAATTCTAAAAGAAGGTTTGGTTGTCATTACTAGAGATCTAGATAAAGGGTTTCAATCCCATTCTCAACGTTGTTGAATTCACCAAGTCCCATGCAAGAGCTTTAGTCAATGGATCTGCTAAAGTTTTATACATTCTTATGAGCACAACTATGACAATGCCATCATTCAACACTTGTCTAATACTAGTGTGTCTTAGACTTATATGTCTAGATTTACTATTGTACAGTTTGTTCAAAACTCAAGACATAGTAGTTTCACTATCACAATGTAATACAATTGTGGGTATAAGGCGAGGCCATAAATTTATATCAAGTAATAAATCTCTAAACCACTCCGCTTCTATGCGTGTTAAAACTAAAGCTATGAACTTCTATGGAGAAATGAGAAATCACAGTTTGTTCCTTTGAAAACCAAGAAACAGCTCCACCATCTAGTATAAAGATCTATCCAATAGTAGGATTTTGATCATCAATACTAGTTACCCAACTAGCATCAGTATATCTCTCAAGAACACTTGAAAAGTTATTGTATTTTTTTTAAAAAAACCTCCAATCATATTTGGCGGGTGGGATTGGATACCCATTTTATTAATAACGCTGAAAACATCATTAGGGAATGTCTAACACCCCCATTTATAGAGCAATTTCAAAAAAGATAACTAAACCATACTAACAAGGCAAGTCCAAAGGCACTAAGTACCAGCCCGAATATATCGAAAAGACGGTATCTAGAGACGATCCATGTTATACGCCCCTCGAGCCTCCTTTGGCAATTGCTGAAAATAGCTATAGACCTTGGCCTGGCCCAGACCACCCACATTTGCGAGCGCATTTGCCACTGCATTCGCCTGGTGGAAACAATGAGTAATCGCAAAGCAATCCACCATCAGCTGACGTATCTTGCGCGTTAAAGAGAGCACCTCCATTGGAGCCGTCGCTGCACCCGTGACAATCTGAAACAGCACCTTCGAATCCATCTCCGCATGGGTCGGGAACAAACCCCTCTCCTGACACATTTCCAAACCCGTCAACAACGCTCGAGCCTCCACCTGTAAAACTGATGTCCTCCCGTACATCTCTAAAAAAGCAAACACAAAATTTCCATGCTCATCCCTAACCACCCCCCACCCCCACCCGCACCAGATGCCCCACGTGAACCATCCGTATTCAGCTTAAGGATCGAGACAGGAGGCTTACGCCACCAGATTGGGCAAGGCCTCCGCCGAATCCTAAACTCCCTCACCGTATCCACTAAAGATAGCCACTCCATATTAGAAAGTTGAGGCCCAATCCCAAGGAAACGAAGTTGAAGCAAGTCCCCAACATCCGCAATTATCTGCCTGCAAGTGGAAGAGAACTGAGGTCGCACCCCATCAAAAACAAATTGATTTCGCGCCCTCCAGATATACCACACAATTAGAGCTGGAAGTATTTGCATCATCCATACAAGAGCAGGAGAATGGTGTGCTTGAAGCCACCAGATGGCACATATATTCCAAATGTCTTTGCCCGTAGATGACAAACCCAATGAACACTCAAAAAAATCCCACAACCGTCTAGCAAAATCTCCAAATGCAAACACATGCTGTAATGATTCCTCTTGCTTTGCCTCACAACAAAAACACCATGATGGCCCGTGAATCTGAAATCTATACAGTGCCTCTGCTACCGGCATCTTTGCCACCATCACCTGCCACAACACAATCAACATTTTAACCGGAACCCCTCTAGCCCACAATCGCTTGAAGAACCAGGAGGTAGCCGCCCCGGAGCACAATTTGACCACTGATCCCACCTGGAAAACTCCCGACTGAGACTTACCCTAGTACATGATATCT
Source organism: Gardenia jasminoides (assembly GCA_013103745.1). Taxonomy (NCBI): domain Eukaryota; kingdom Viridiplantae; phylum Streptophyta; class Magnoliopsida; order Gentianales; family Rubiaceae; genus Gardenia; species Gardenia jasminoides. The sequence continues at coordinate 23,624,889 of CM023097.1, forward strand.
TTCCAACCCTCTACCACACTTAACTGTAGGGAAAGAATATGGCTAACAACCCCCCCGGTAGCACCTCCCACAAACGTGCTGAATCCCACCCACCATGTACCCAATAATCCTTCAACATGACCTCCGGCTCTGCTGATGGAACAAACCAGGCCAGCGAGCCCTCATCGGACCAATTGTCCCACCAAAATGACAAATTTCCACTCCCAACTACCCATCGGGAATTTAACTCCACCAACGGCCTAGCTTGTAGCATTTGCTTCCAAACCCAAGAGTCAGTAGCCCCCATTCTTACCTGATTCGGATGCATAGATTTACAATAACAAGACCTCATAAATTTTGCCCACAGCGATTGTCCTTGTCGAAATTGCCACCACAACTTACATTCAAAAGCTCTACACATCATTTGAGAGACCGAACACCAAGACCACTGATACGAACCCACCCAGAGGGCCTGAACTAGTATCCCTTCGATGCCCAAGGATCTAGACAAAGAATCAAGTTAAGGTGCGGAAAAATCCTTAACTTCCAAACCAAGGAATCGCGAACCTATGAACTTAATCTCAACCCAATATTGTTGATTTAGTGAACCAAGGATTTAGGTAGATGACGCCACAATCAAGTGCGATTCTTGATTGATAACTTCAAGAACACTCAAGCTAACCTCTCAAGTATTCAAGAAAAGATCTCTGAGAAAGAGAAGTTGCAAAACACACGGTTTGCTGGAAATTCTTTGATAAAACTTGGTTGAATAAAATTGATGGTTTGTAGGCTTATTTATAGCCTTACAAAAGACTCTCAAATCCTAGACTAATTTGGACTCAAGTTACTAAAAATCTAACCTAACTAGAATAGGCCAACATGGCTCTATCTTTTAGGAAACTACTAAAACAAATAACATGGATTAAAACCCTAAGTGAAATTCGGCCAGCATGACATAAGGCTGATCCAATTATTCCTACTAAGAATAGACTAAGGAAAACAATGAAGAATGGACAAGTGTGCCCTTATTCATGAATTTAACCAAACGGCAGCTCTTCATACTGTATATAGAGCTTCGAACCATTATTTAAAGGAAGGAATCTTGAAGAAATCTTGAAGCTTTAATCATCTTGGATAAGAATATAAGAAATGATTCCAAATCAAAGCTTCCACCATTTCATTTCTCATCATTCCCCTCCTCTTGAAAGGTGATTTGTCCCAAATCGAAGGATTGTTTGCGAAGAAGAACTTCTGGGAATGTTTGGATGAATGCGAGCCAAGAAGCATGCCGTCTACCCAATTTGAACACAAACCAACATGCACACATCAGCTCACAATGGTTTTGCCACGATCTCCAGTCTTTGACACCTGATCAAATACAAAGAACGAGTAAGATTCATCGAAGTAGATGTATTCAACACTTTCCCGATAACAAGAGGGGTATATGTGAATGTTATGCACCATCCTAACATTTTGAACACAATTTAAAAAGACATTAGAATCACTACATAAAGTAGGATATGCATGGATAATATCAAGACACTTAAAACTAATAGAGCACATGGGACTCACATAGTTAGAATGAACAGGATTACTAAAATAACTCAAAAACAAACTAGAAGAATCGCAAGACTCAAAGAAAACACACAACATAGAAGGATTCACAATAAATTTCACACAATTAAAATAAACAAGACACTTAAGATGACATAAACTATCTCTAGCATAAGGATCATAAAGTAAGTAGACAGCTTTATCAAACTTCATGACTCCTTGATAGTTAACCATATGACTTACATAAACAACTTTTAAAACAATGCCAATTAACTCTAGAAGTTTAGCATACATGAACAAGTCAAGAAAATGAACTATGCACAAGAAGGTAGTAACCAATTCGTCAAGATTAGGCATAGAACTACTCATAGCCAACTTAAGAGTACTTACCTCCTTAGGCAACACAAAGGCAGTAGTTGTATCATGAAAATAAAGAGAATTAGGGAAGAATTCTACCTTTCTCTTGGCAATTGAAGTAACTACAATTTTACCAAATTTAGTCAAGACTGTTGGCTTAGGAGTTTCATCATGAGGCAGCACGTGATTTGTCTTGAAAACCTGTGAAAATGGAACAAACATACTAGGCAAAATATAGTCAAGTTGGTTAGTCAAAAGTACATGATGTTTGCTTTGAACGTTGGCTTTTGCAAGTATTGCTTGCTTTCTCTCTTTTCTTTCCACTAAAATCGAGCAATCTTTTGCCTTTTTCATGGATTTTGCCTCGGCTTTATCCTTCAATTCTTTCTTTTGTGCAGTAGCTTCCTCTCGAGATGATTGTACATCGCCCTTGACTAGCTCCCTTAATTGCTTTTCATGTAGAAGAATATCAAGGTCTTCACAAAGTTGCTCATAAGTAAGTGACCCAAGTTTGAAACGACGACTATTAAATATGAAGGAATACTTGTTAGTTTGCCCATCATACTTAACATCGTTCTTAGACATCCATGATTCTCCTAACAATACATGCGTCACTTGAATAGGAACAACATCACAAAATACCTCATCCACGTATCTACCAATACGGAAAGGAACAAGTGTATGCTTAGTAACCCAGATATCGCCATTAGCACTTTGCAACTTATATGGCTGAATAAGATCAACGGTTGGAAGATTTAATTTCTCAACCAAGACAGTGCTTGCAAGGTTGATTGTGCAACTCCTGTCAATGGCCATGCTAAGGATTTTATCCTTGACGTAGCAACGAGTGTAGAACCAGTTACTTTGTTGAGCTTTAATGACCTTCAGTTGCTCTTCTACATCACGCAATGCTAAAGCATTTACTCCTTTAGGCACATAAGGGTGATGTTCTCGATGGCTACTAGAAGGTTTGGAACCCCTCCTCTTGAAGGTTTTATCCTTCAAGCAATTAAACTGATTCACGGTTATCTCATCTTCCATAGCCATGGTTAAATCTACAAAATTAAGATTAAACCTGCAAGATTCAACAAACATTAGTAGTAAAATGCCTCACACGCTCCCTTACGTGTTTCCCTGCCACTCTCTTGTATCACTCAAGTGTTTGGCACACTCTAATGATCTCACCAAGCAACTCTCTATATCCTTGATTTCCTCCCTTGAAGAAATCTGAGATTGCCCAATGTATTCAAGACTTATTTCACAATAATCTCACAAAAATGTGATGTATCACGGCTGGTCCACTTGGAGAAGGAGAAACAATGCAAGAAATTGAGAATTAAGAAGGCTACAATTCGACTTAAAAGCTGGAGAAATTTTTGAATGAAAACAAACTAAGGAAACCCTAAGAAAAAATGAACTTGAAGATTCAAGGGTAATTTGGTCAATTTTCCCACAAATTTCTAGAGCACTTTATGAGGGTTAATCATGCAACTTATGACTAGAAAATGGGCACAACAAATGCTGGAAAAAGATTAGGAACTAAGACAAAACTAAATTAGGAAACAAGACTCAATTTAGGAAACTAAGCTATAACACCTAATTGGATTTGGAAAGGAAAAGACTTGACCTGACCAACCTTAATCACAAGTTAAAAGACACAACTTAAATGCTGGAAACAGAACAAAATCACATGAAATTAGTGGCTACCAATTTAGACAGCAATTAGAGTCACAAAATTCTCAAGCCAAATCGGTTTAGGACAAGGTTTGGTCAAGGCGGTGGCTAGTGGTTTCCAAGCTGTTTTGGATTGTCTAATCCTCTTTGGATGAGGTTTAGTTGCTGCTTAAAGATTAGGAAACTGTTCTTGCAAGGGTTTGGAAGTTTCCTATTCGGATGGGATTATTTTTTCAAGCAACAAGAAACCTTTTCAAGCTTGGACAGGATTTCTGGAATTTGGAAACGGAATTTTCTGGTTTGATTTCAGCTTTCCAAATTCGGTTCTAAGCTACCCAATGCAAACAACTATGTTTTGGCAACCCACAAGAAGTAGTTCAAACTTTGGAACAAGAGTTGCAATGCACGAGTTGGGATCAACAATCAAGAAAACAGATTCGGTTACTAGCAGACTTTTCAAAAGCAGATTCGGGTTCTTGTTCCTTTCTTCTTTCTTTCATTTTTTTTTTCACTTCAGCCTGATTAAATTGTGCTCTTAGGCTTCAAAGATCAGTTGGAATTTTCCAGATTTCAAGATCTTTCAATTGATTTCAAGAAACTCAAGAAAACAGCCCCAAAGTTCAAGATTTGGTTGAAACTTGTTCAAGAACTTTTAGGGTTTGTTTCAAGAATTCAAGAAGGCCACAACCCAAGTTCAAGATTCAATGATCCCAGTGATGCGGAACATCCAAGCAATGGTCATCCCTCGGGTTCATTTCAAGTGCCATCCGGCCCAATGACAGGTGCGAGAGCCAAACGCCTCAAGGAGGAGTTAGTCGCATTGGTTCGGGATGTACAAGATCAAGTTAAGCCGCTTAGCAATTTGGAGGAGCAATCATTGCCTTGTGTCACCATGCTAAGTGTACATGAGGACTCAAGCAACATCACTCCGTGATTTGGGTCATTTTAGTTCATAACAGTGCAAACCAGAAGACTTGCACTTGTTAGCCGTGGGCACGCCTTACAAGCCAGAGTCTTCTGATCCCTCTCCTGCATATAGAGCCTGGGCACGCCTTGCAAGCTGAAGTCTTCTGGTCGATGAATTATTAAGCAGTCTTTTTCCGTCTTTAGTTAGGGTAGTTAGGTTAAAATAATTTCCTAATTGTTTCCTACTTAGATTAGGATTTCGTGTCTTGTAGGCTATAAATAGTCTTTCTTATATCGTTATTTTCAATCATGAATTTTCAGAAATAACCTGAGTGTTTAATCACCTCTCTTGCTTCCTTGAAACGACCTGAATACCTTAGAGTGCTCTTTAAGGGTTCATTGACTTATCAACTCAAGAACACGTTGAATTGTGGTGTCTTCTACCTTATACCAACGTTCGTTGTCCAAGTGCTCAATGGGTGAAGGTCTTCCGCTGTGTGTATTTTCAACTTTGTTTACCAATATCCTAGATCCTACGTTCTTCGTGTGCGGGTTGCGTTACTTATTAACGTAGTTCGTATCAGTTGGCCTCAGAGCTAGTTGGAGGTAACAAAGTATATCTTTTTTTTTCTTGTTTTGAGTCAATTGTTGTCGTTCCTTGTGTTCTCAAATTCAGTTGTGTCCAAAAAAAAAAAAAAAATCGGAGTACTGTTCATCGGCATTGTAGCGATACTGTTCACCGCTACTGTTCATCCGAATTCCTCTTGATTGCGTCATTCAAATTCTGTGTTTTTTCCTTTGTGTCCTTGCTGTTTTTGTGTCTATTGTATGTCAAGAAAATCAGAGAAAAAAAAATAGTTTCGATTCTTGCTTAGTTGTTCTTGTTCTTGTTTCTTCTTTGTCGTTCTTGTTCTTCTCATTAAAGTCGTGTCTTTTACTTGTTGTTCTTTGATAAGCCAAACCAATCTTGATTGTCTAAGTGCTGTTTAGGGTTCGTGTCATGCATCTAGTTTACTTTGAGTCAAAAAAAAAGAAAGAAAGAAGAAGTAGAGTCTTGTCCGAAAGTCATTACTGGGAAATAGAAACTGTTTTGGTGATTCTTGCAAAAAAATTAAAGTTCTTGGGCATACCTGATTGAATCTTGAAGCTTTCTTGATTGTGGTTGTGTGATCTTGATACTATTACATCAATCTTGAAGCCATTCTTGAAAAATATCAGACCTTCCAATTTGATTCTTGCAATTTGTAATCGGTTCTTGAAACTATTCTTGTTGCAGCCCTAACCGTTTCTTGTTGTTGAGAATTGTTGCTTTGTGAAAAAAAAGAAAACATGAACAAAGAGCAACGAAACAGCAAAAGAAAAAGGGAAGCCTAAACCAAGAACCACCAAGAAAAGAAAGCCTTTAAAATCGGTTGGCTCAAGGAATCCAAATCAGCTTTGGAATTAAAAAGAAGCCACCGCTATAAGGCTCTTTATTTTAACCCATTCTCGATTCCTTTTTGGAAACAATTGCTGCCAACTTGACTGACCAAATTGAGCCTGGAAAACCGTCCACAAACAGCCACAAAACATTCCAAAATTCAGCAAGCTTCAGCCAAGAAAATCCGAAACATCAAAGCTGTCAAACCGTGGGTAGATTGCTTCAATTCATTCTTTCCCCCAATCAGCTTTGAAACCACTCCTTGGGAAACAAGTGCCGCATATTTACAACCCAAAAAAAAACCACCTGCAAACAGCACCCAAAACCCGAAATTCTGTCCAGAAATTTTTTGGAAAATCAAGCCAAGAAATTCCTCTCAAGTACGGATTAGGGTTCCTTGTCTTAAGCAATAAAGACACCTTGTTTTCTAGGATTTGTATTCAGCCTTTAAGGTAAATTCCAGCACCTTTAGTTTGCTTAAATTCACTATAATCTTGTTCTTGTTGAGCACAAAATTGTTATTTCATATTTCTTATTTCTAAGTTCTAATTCTAATTGAATCTTGAATTCAGTTTCTTTTAGTCTTTCTTTTTTCCAAATCTGTCCTAATCTTTGTTTCTTACTTTTACTCTTTATTTTCTCAAATTCTGCATCATTCTTGTCTACAAATCACCGTGGTTTAAATTGGTAAGTTGGTTTACACTAGAAGAAATTCTAATTTCTTCAAGTTGTTGCCAAGGTTGACTTGAGAAGTGATTGGTGAGAATATTAGAGTGATTATTGAGTGCAAACACGAGGGTGAGTGAATACACGTGAGGGAGTGTGTAAGGATTTTTCAAAAAAACCCTAAAACGCTCATTCTTTTTAATTGATCACCATGTCTAACGAGGGTGAGGAATCTTCCCAAGCCTTTGATTTTAAGTTATTTGCAGAATCACTCCGAGGAGACATTAGCTGCATTTTGGATTAAAAGCTGGAGATTGTCAATCAAAGAATCAACAATTTGGAAAAGCCCCATACCAGTGCAAAAGGAAGCCGTAGTAGAACACCTTTGCATGAGTCAAGTGACTCAAATGAGGAATTTGACAATAGACAACGGCGACCTAAGCGTGAGAATAGACTCAATGATGATTCTATTCATGGTATTAAATTGAAGATTCCTTCATTCCAAGGCGTTCTGATCCGGATGCATACCTAGAGTGGGAAAAAAGAATTGAGCTGGTGTTCAACTGCAATAATTACACTGAAGATCAAAAAGTAAAACTTGCAGTTGTAGAGTTTACTGACTATGCTGTTGTTTGGTGGGATCAGGTTACAACTAGTATGAGAAGAAGTGGAGAACCACCCATCGATACATGGCATGCATTGAGGCATTTGATGAGAAAACGATTTGTGCCAAATCACTACTACCGTGATTTGTATCAAAAACTTCAAAGCCTCACTCAAGGATCTAAAAGTGTTGAAGACTACCACAAAGAGATGGAGGTGCTCATGCTACGTGCCAATGTTGTAGAGGATCGAGAAGCCACTATCGCTCGATTCTTGAATGGATTACGGTCTGAGATTGCTGAGCAGGTAGAACTACAACACTATGTGGAGTTTAATGACTTGGTAGATAAGGCCATCAAGGTTGAGATGCGTCACAAGAGGAGGGGTTCCACCCGACCTATGCCTATGTACCCGCTCAAGGGGTGGGAATTATCAAGCCGCAGGAGGAAAAAACCAGCTACCAGTTCAACTGCTCCAAAGCCTCGAATTGAAGTTCCTAAGGCTGATTCTAGGCCAATGACCCGTAACACCAGCAATTCCCAATCAAGAAATAGGGACACTAGGTGTTTTAAATGCCAAGGAAGAGGGCACATTGCCAGTCAATGCCCTAATCAAAGAGCTATGATTATCCTTCCCAATGGCGACTGGGTCACTGATGATGAAGGTGAGTATGAGGACATGCCACCTTTGACTGAAGAAGTGGATGAAGAAGAAGAGGAAATTCCTGACAATGACCAACTAGGGCTTGTGGTTTGACGTGCCCTAGCTACACATGTCAAGGCTAATGATGCTTTACAAAGGGAAAATATCTTCTACTCTCGCTGTCACATCCAGGGACATGTGTATAGCCTAATTATAGATGGAGGCAGCTGTGCCAATGTTGCAAGTCAGCTTACGGTGGAGAAACTAGCTTTGCCTACACTCAAGCATCCAACCCCCTACCGTCTTCAATGGCGAAATGACAGTGGTGATGTGAGGGTTACCAAGCAAGTCCAAGTTCCATTCCGCATTGGCAAATATGAAGATGTTGTGCTATGTGATGTGGCGCCAATGCAAGCTTGCCATATACTACTTGGAAGGCCATGGCAATTTGATAAAGCTGTCAATTTTGAAGGAGTCACCAACAAGTATTCCTTCCAACATGGCCAAAGAAAGGTTATCCTCGCACCCTTAACTCCAAGCCAAGTTCGTGAGGACAAAGAGAAATTGCATAAGGAGTATGAGGTGGAACTTGCTAAGAGGCGGCAAGTTAAAACCGAGGTCAAGCAGAAAGAAGTGAAGGCCGAACCTGATGATAGAGGAAACGGGAAAATGAATTCAGCCAAGGGAGGAAATCTACAAAGAAAAACTAATCTTTTTGTAAAAACAAGAGACGTGAGGAGAGCTTTACATTCTAATATGATAGTACTAGTACTCTTATGTAGAGAAGTACTTGTATTTTCCCCTGACCTCACTAACACTTTACCTCCCAGTGTTTCAATTCTATTGCAGGAATTTGAGGACGTCTTCCCCGACGAGATACCAAATGGATTACCACCGATTAGGGGAATTGAACACCAAATTGATCTGGTGCCTGGAGCCTCATTGCCAAATAAACCCGCCTATCGTATGGGTCCTGAAGAGACAAAGGAGCTACAATGGCAGGTTGAAGAGCTCTTGAAGAAAGGATGGGCGCGGGAAAGCTTAAGCCCATGTGCTGTTCCTGTCATCTTAGTGCCAAAGAAAGATGGAACGTGGCGCATGTGTATAGATTGTAGAGCCGTCAATGCTATAACGGTAAAGTATCGTCACCCTATACCTCGTTTGGATGATATGTTGGATGAATTGCATGGTGCCATTATTTTCACAAAAATTGATTTAAAAAGTGGTTACCATCAAATAAGAATGAAAGAGGGTGATGAATGGAAAATGACTTTTAAGACTAAGTATGGTTTATATGAATGGCTTGTCATGCCTTTTGGTTTGACTAACACCCCTAGTACTTTTATGAGATTAATGAACCATGTACTTAGACATTTCACTGGCAAATTTGTGGTTGTTTATTTTGATGATATCTTGATTTATAGCCGCAGCCTAGAAGAGCATGTAGAACATCTTAGACTTGTGCTTGAAACACTTCGTGATGCTCAATTGTATGCTAACATTAAAAAGTGTTCTTTTTGCACTAGTGAAGTAGTATTTCTAGGTTATGTTGTAAGTGCCAATGGAATTCATGTTGATGAGGATAAAGTGCGTGCTATTCGTGAATGGCCGACACCTAAAAGTGTTGGAGATGTTCGTAGCTTCCATGGTCTAGCTAGCTTTTATCGTAGATTTGTTAAAGATTTCAATACCATTGCTGCACCTTTGACATCTGTGATAAAAAAGAATGAGAAATTCGTGTGGAATGAAGCTCAAGAACATGCCTTTCATGCACTTAAAGATAAGCTTACTCATGCACCTGTACTTGCATTACCATGCTTTGATAAGACATTTGAGATTGAATGTGATGCATCAGGTGTGGGAATTGGGGCTGTTCTAATACAAGAAGGTCGTCCCATTGCATTCTTTAGTGAAAAATTGAATGGAGCAGCCTTAAATTACCCCACATATGATAAGGAAATGTATGCTTTGGTTAGGTCCTTAGAAACGTGGCAACACTATCTAAGACCTAAGGAATTTGTAATTCACACCGACCATGAGTCGCTTAAGCACCTTAAATCTCAACATAAGCTTAATAAGCGGCATGCTAGGTGGGTTGCATTTATTGATATCTTTCCTTATGTTATCAAGTATAAAGTAGGGAAGTCTAATATTGTAGCGGATGCATTATCACGTAGACATACTTTACTCACTGTATTTGATGCAAAATTGCTTGGACTTGAGTTTATCAAGGAATTGTATGAGAAAGATGAAGATTTTTTGGCCTTGGTAAGTTCACCAAGTAAAACACCATCGAATGGTAAGTTCTATTTTCATGATGGTTTCCTATTTTATCTCAACAAGCTTTGTATACCTAATTGTTCTATTCGTTTGTTGCTTGTGAGGGAATCACATGGAGGATGTTTGATGGGGCATTTTGGAGTTGCCAAAACACTTGCCATTCTCCAAGAACATTTCTATTGGCCAAGGATGAAGCGTGATGTAGAACGTGTGGTGGCTAAGTGTGTCACTTGCCACAAAGCTAAGTCTAAACTTCAACCTTTTGGCTTATATTCTCCTTTACCTATTCCTAAGGAACCTTGGGTTGATATATCTATGGATTTTGTTTTAGGGTTGCCTAGGACTAAAAGGGGAAATGATAGCATCTTTGTTGTTGTTGACAGATTTTCCAAAATGGCACATTTTATACCCTGTCACAAAACTGACGATGCTTCACATGTAGCTAATTTGTTCTTTAAAGACATTGTTAGATTGCATGGTATTCCACGTACTATTGTGTCTGACCGTGATGTTAAGTTTCTTAGCTACTTTGGAAAACTTTGTGGGGAAAACTTGGGACTAAATTGTTGTTTTCTACATCTAGTCACCCACAAACTGATGGCCAAACTGAGGTCGTCAACCGCACCTTGTCTACACTCTTACGTGCCATAATTAGACGTAATCTGACGTGGGAAGAGTGTTTACCACATGTTGAGTTTGCTTACAATCGTTCTACTCATAGTGCAACTCAATTTTCACCTTTTGAAGTTGTTTATGGTTTTAATCCTTTGACTCCACTTGATCTTTTGCCTTTGCCTATGAATGATCGTGTTAGTTTAGATGGAGCTAAAAAGGCTGATTTGGTTAAACGCCTTCATGAAAAGGTGCGGCTCAATATTGAACAACGCACGGCGCAATATGTCAAACAAGCCAATAAAGGGCGTCGTCGTGTGATCTTTGAACTAGGCGATTGGGTATGGTTGCATATGAGGAAAGAAAGATTCCCTGCCCAACGTCGTAACAAGCTGCTACCAAGAGGGGATGGACCATTCCAAGTCCTTGAGCGCATCAATGACAATGCTTACCGTTTGGATCTACCTGGTGAGTATCACGTTAGTGCTACTTTTAATGTTTCTGACCTTAGTCCGTTTCTTGCAGAAGATGCACAAGATTTGAGGGCAAATCCTTCTCAAGCGGAGGGGAATGATACGGAACATCCAAGCAATGGTCATCCCTCGAGTTCATTTCAAGTGCCATCCGGCCCAATGACACGTGCGAGAGCCAAACGCCTCAAGGAGGAGTTAGTCGCATTGGTTCGGGATGTACAAGATCAAGTTAAGCCACTTAGCAATTTGGAGGAGCAATCATTGCCTTGTGTCACCATGCTAAGTGTACATGAGGACTCAAGCAACATCACTCCGTGATTTGGGTCATTTTAGTTCATAACAGTGCAAACCAGAAGACTTGCACCTGTTAGCCGTGGGCACGCCTTACAAGCCAGAGTCTTCTGATCCCTCTCCTGCATATAGAGCGTGGGCACGCCTTGCAAGCTGAAGTCTTCTGGTCGATGAATTATTAAGCAGTCTTTTTCCGTCTTTAGTTAGGGTAGTTAGGTTAAAATAATTTCCTAATTGTTTCCTACTTAGATTAGGATTTCGTGTCTTGTAGGCTATAAATATCTTTCTTATATCGTTATTTTCAATCATGAATTTTCAGAAATAACCTGAGTGTTTAATCACCTCTCTTGCTTCCTTGAAGCAACTTGAATACCTTAGAGTGCTCTTTAAGGGTTCATTGACTTATCAATTCAAGAACACGTTGAATTGTGGTGTCTTCTACCTTATACCAACGTTCGTTGTCCAAGTGCTCAACGGGTGAAGGTCTTCCGCTGTGTGTATTTTCAACTTTGTTTACCAATATCCTAGATCCTACGTTCTTCGTGTGCGGGTTGCGTTACTTATTAACGTAGTTCGTATCACCCAGCAAGGTTAAGTCACGGTTTTCTGGTTTGAATCAGCCCAAAATTTCCAAGCAAATTGATACAACAACACGCAAGCACAAGATTTAAGAAAGCGGACAGCAAACAAGAAACTTGAACAGAATTTCGGATGCAAGACACAAGGGATTTTTTTTTTTTTTGACTCTTAAACGACTTGAAGATGCAAGAAACAAGAAGACAAGACTCAAAATGACCAGATTTCAAGACTCCAAAAATGACTCACTAGTGATGCACGACAACCAGAAATTTAGAAGCAAGAAATACAAGAAAACCCTAGAATAAGAAAACAAGACACGGATTTTTCTCTTCTTCAATGACTTGGATTAATGTGTAAAGTTTGAGATCTTCATTTCCAAGATCTTGAAGGTTACTTGGACATCCCACTTGACCTTGCATTTGGCACACCAATGCTTGCATGGATTCATTAAGCTTCTTGGCACGTGAACGAGTCATTGGACCAGTTGATGCTAATGGAACATCCTTGACTCCTTTGGCAGCCCCGAGCTCATCATCATTCCCCTCCTCTTGAAGACGATTTGTGCTCAAATCAAGCTCGTCGTCTGCATGAAAAAGACTTAGGTCAGAAACGTTGAAAGTTGCATGTACACCATACTCACTAGTAAGGTCAAGCTTGTAGGCGTTGTCATTAATGCGCTCAATCACTTAGAACGGCCCATCTCCTCTTGGAAGCAATTTGTTACGCCTTTGAATAGGAAATTTTTCCTTCCTCATGTGAATTCACACCCAGTCACCGGGCTCTGATATCAACTGATATGAACCCACTCAGAGGGCCTGAACTCGTATCCCATCGATGCCCAAGGATCTAGACAAAGAATCAAGTTAAGGTGCGAAAAAATCCTTAACTTCCAAACCAAGGAATCGCAAACCTATGAACTTAATCTCAACCCACGATTGTTGATTTAGTGAACCAAGGATTTAGGTAGATGACGCCACAATCAAGTGCGATTCTTGATTGATAAGTCCAAGAACACTCAAGCTAACCTCTCAAGTATTCAAGAAAAGATCTCTTAGAAAGAGAAGTTGCAAAACACACGGTTTGCTGGAAATTCTTTGATAAAACTTGGTTGAATAAAATTGATGGTTTGTAGGCTTATTTATAGCCTTACAAAAGACTCTCAAATCCTAGACTAATTTGGACTCAAGTTACTAAAAATCTAACCTAACTAGAATAGGCCAACATGGCTCTATCTTTTAGGAAACTACTAAAACAAATAACATGGATTAAAACCCTAAGTGAAATTCGGCCAGCATGACATAAGGCTGATCCAATTATTCCTACTAAGAATAGACTAAGGAAAACAATGAAGAATGGACAAGTGTGCCCTTATTCATGAATTTAACTAAACGGCAGCTCTTCATACTTTATATAGAGCTTCAAACCATCATTTAAAGGAAGAAATCTTCATGAAATCTTGAAACTTTAATTATCTTGGATAAGAATATAAGAAATGATTCCAAATCAAAACTTCCACCATTTAATTTCTCATCAACCACCCTCCTCAAGCGGCCGACATAACTTTTCCCAACCTATCCAATGAAACCGCAGCCCATAATCCGAACAACCCATAAGAAATTGGCAAAAGCCAATTCAGATTCACAATCGCCCCTTTTGGAGGTCGGATCACAGTTAACAAGTGTACCGGCATTGAGAGCAAAACTCCTTCAAAAGAACCAGTCTACCTGCAAATGACAGCCAATTTGAAGTCCATGATGTAATCCTCCTCTGCAACGCCTCCACCAATTCTTGAAAATGTTCCACCTTGAAACGACCGGCCACTAGCGGACATCCCAAGTACTTAATTGGGAAATCTTTACGTGAAAAGCCAGTCAACCGTCCCACCTTCTCTCGAAAACGTCGAGGAGCATTGTCAGTTGTTGCAAAACAACTCTTCCCCACGTTGACTAGCTGACCAGACACTGCTTGGTACTGGCCCAACACACCCATCACACACTTGATTGAAGGCGTATCCCCTCTGGAGAAGATCACAACATCATCAGCAAAAGCAAGATGTGTGACCTGCAAAGGACACCACGGGACATGAAAAGGCTTAAAAGTCGGCTCCTGCAGTAGACCATTTAAACCCCGCGACAAAACTTCAGCTGAAATAATGAACAAGGCCGGAGAAAGCGGATCCCCCTACTGTATACCCATCGTTGATGGAAAATAACCAATCGGCTAGCCATTTACAAGAATCGAAAAGGAACACTTCGAGTCTAACCTCCATACCCTATCAATAAACTGCTCCCCAAAACCAAAGGCATGCAAGACCTGAATCAGAAAACTCCAAGAAACCCTATCATATGCCTTCGCCATATCTAATTTCAGCATCACATTTAAACCCCGAACCTTGCTTCCCAAGCTACGAACCAATTCGTGCCAGAAGAATATTGTCAGCAATCGCTCTACCCTTCACGAACCCATTCTGTTGGGAAATGAGCTTTGGAAGAATTCCATCCAGGCAATTAGCCAATAATTTAGACACAATTTTATTCAAAAAGTTGCATAAACTAATTGGGCGGAAGCCCGAAAAAGATATGGGAGCTGCCGTCTTTGGAATGAGCGCCAACAGAGTCAAAGTCACTCCTTTAGGCAGCTCCGCTCCGACAAAAAAATCTTGCACAGCCTCCATCACATCAGGCCCCACAATATCCCACGCCACTGTAAAGAACCTCCCTGTAAACCCATCCAGTCCTGGAGCTGCCTCACCATCCATCTGGAACACTACCCACCTCACCTCTTCCGCATCCGGAAATGCCTGCAGCCGATCATTATCTTCCTCGCTGAGAATGCGTGGAATGACCCTGATCAATGCATTAGAGCTCGTTGTCACTTGCGGAGGAGCAAAAATGGATTGAAAATAGGTCACCGCCTCCCGTTTTATATCCTCTGCCTCATCCAGCCACTCCCCCACGCTACTCTTGATTCGGTGGATGTGCATCCTCACCTTTCTCGTTCACACACATGTGTGGAAAAAATGAGAGTTCGCATCCCCTTTCTCCAGCCACTTAATCCTGGCCTTTTGCCTCCAATATTCATCCTCATATTGTAAAGCCATCTTCAGACGTGCTTGAGCCTCAGTCACCTCAGCAATATTTTCTACCGAAGAGTCACCTTCTGCCTTCAGCTCCTTTATTTGCAGCACCTCTCCCGCCTCCGGGACCCAATCACGAAAATTACCAAAGACCTGTGCATTCCACCGCTGCAAACTAGTCTTGGTCGATTTCATTTTCATCAGCAACCTGCGCCACGGCCTTGCCACACACGGGATCCCCCAGGCTTCCCGAACCACATCCAAAAATTGGTGATGTGAACACCAAGCATTGACAAAACGAAATGACCTCGGCCCCCCCACCTCAGTAGCCTTACACACTAACAGCACTGGAGAATGATCTGAGCATACTCTTGCAAGATGGCGCACTACCATTGAGACTCGAAGCTTCTCCCAATGACAATTAATGAAGGCATGGTCCAGTCTATTCCATACACGTGCCCTTCCAAACCGATTATTGTACCATGTAAAAGCTGGCCCCGAGTAACCCACATCAAGAATATTTGCAGACTGAATAAAATCAAGGAAGTCCGCTGCCTCCCCACCTGAAAACGGCCTCCCCCCCTTTTTTTCCGACGCCACAGTAATTTTTTATTGTAGAATAGTCCCAAATTTTTTATTTATTTAAGACAACCAATGACTCTTGTCACTGCTTTCCAATGAACTCTACTAGGATTCTTGATATACCTAGAAATGGCCATAGTTCCAAAACCGCCAATTTCAGTTTTTCTGAAAAATAGAACCTGAACTGCCCCTTATAAGGATAGTTACGGTTATAGTTCCTAAATCTCCGGTTTTGGTTCCGTTACGGTTTTGATTTCTTTAATTTCCAGTTCCGGTTCCAACTCTAGTTTTGATTCTTCTATTTACATTTAAATACTTGTTATTACAAAATTGATTATAAGTAAATGTGATGAAGAATGTCAAAAAAAATATAAATTTTATTGTATTATCATATGGCAAGGAAAAAATACATATTTTATAAAAAACCCTCAGTTTATATTGAATATTCTAAATAAAATAAAAAGATATATAATTTTCTCATTGTTGAAATAGAGAAAAGGATAAAAAATCTTAATCAATTAATTATCATCATTGCTTGTAGCTATACTAGAATCCGTCATGTCAAAAAGTTCTTTATCTTTATGTTTTCCATTTCTTCAACTCTATGTTCTACTTTAGTCCAATCATCCACATATTGAGCCTATTGATGTTGGGTGTTGGCTATTGAAATCGGTCCAATCATCCATTTATTGAATTCTATATTTCACTTTAGTCTATATTCCATTTCTTGAGTTGGGATAATAAGTTGTTGGACCAACTCTAAAACTATTGATATTGGGTGCTGACTATTGAAATTGAACTCTACATTGAGTTAAAGAGGCAAAGCCTTCTAGGACATAACTGTATTTTTAAACGGTTTAAACAGTTCTTGAACCACTAATTCTGATTCCAATTCAATTTTTTTGTGAATCTAAACCTGAATCTTTAGTCATGGTTATGGTTTTGGTTCTAGTTTCTCAAATTCGATTCCAATTCAATAAACTACTGGTTTGGTTTTGTTCCGGCTCCAATTCGAACATGAACCATGCTATCCCTAGATATACCTAACTAGTCTACACATTGGATAAGAGATATATGGCCTTGTGTAGTTTATTGAATACATCAAACTTCCAATTACACTTGTGTATTCTAGCTAAGAAATTAGATTATCAATATTCTCATATAATTTAAAGTTAGGATCAAAGAAAGTACTAGCCTCTTGCATATTCAAATGTTGATATTTTTGCAAAATTTTATCAACAGAATGTGATTGAGAACGTGCAAAACCCCCACTATGCCTTTTAACTTTAATTCCTAATATACTATCCACCTCTCCAAGATCATTTGGTTTGAACTTAAAAGAGAGATACTTCTTAGTATCAACTACTGCTTGGTAGTTAGTTCTAGTAACTAGCATGTCATCTACTAGAGACAAATGATTACTCTATACTTATCATTGAATTTAGAGTAAATGTACTTATCAACATTATTCAATTTAAATCCATGTGAATGCAAAATAGATTCAGATTTCTCATACTATTGTTTAGGTGCTTGTTTCAATCCATACAAGGATTTTACAAGTTTGCATATCTCATTTTCATTTCTTGGTAGCACCAAGCCCTCCAATTGCTCCACATACACCTCCTCATCCAAATCACTATTTACAAAGATTTTGTTGACATCCATTTGATGTACACAAAGGCTGTAGATTGAAGATAGAACCAAAAGTACTCTAACTGACACAATTCTAGCAACCAGTGCATATGTATCAAAATAATCATCCCATTTCTTCTGCCTAAAACCTTTGGCGATTAGACTAATTTTCTAGATTAGTACAGATCCATTTGTTGCATATTTCTTTTAAAATACCCACTTACAATTGATAGGCTTAGAACCATATGGTAAATCAACTAGGACCCAAGTTGCATTTGACAATAATGAGTCCATTTCATCATTTACTACTTCCTTCCAAAATATTGAATCTCTAGATTCCATAACTTCACTAAATATTCTGGGATCATCCTCTACACTAAATAAAATTATAATTTTAATTAGTAGAGAATCCCTGTTGCCTTCAACAAGAAAGACAATAACTTGTGAGGAAATGAAATCAGAGGGTAGACATTTTTCTTTTCTTTGTCTTTGACTCCTCCTTGGTTCAAAAGGAGTGTCAACTTCTTTCCTTTTAATATCATTGGAAGAACCAATACTATTTGATGCAAATCGGAGTTCCAAGTTATTTTCTTGTTATTTTCTTCATGTTTAGCTTATGCTAGATTAATGTCTAATGTTGGCCGAATAGGGTACATTTAGTTTTTTTTTTTTGTTCAAAACCATCAGCAAAGCTGACGAGTGGGGAAGAAACCCCCCATTTTATTACTAAAAGCCGAGAACAACAAGAAAAGCCTATGGCTTTACATGAAACCTAAAGTTACACAACTGTAATCTATCCATCTTAAGAAGGCTACGAACATGCAAAGGAAGCTCAGAATCCGCATGAAATAACTTTGACAATGGATCCATCAAACCCATATTTGCTAATGCATCCGCCACCATATTTCCTTGTCGGAAACAATGCTAGACCGCACCGGCAATGTGAAGCCTTTGGATTTGTCTAACCAAGGGACGAACCTTAAAAGGAGCTTTGTAAAAGCCCTAAAGCACCCTGACCATCACCTCCGAATCCGACTCAACCTGTACTTGCATGAAACCTAGAGCCCGACAAATCTGTAAACCCCGCAAGATCGCCAAAGCTTCAGCAACCAAGGAGTCAACATTCCAAAATTTATAGCAAACACCACCCTTAACCGTCTATGCACATCCCTCAGAATTCCACCCCCTCCCGCAACTGACCCATTTGCCGCTCCATCAGTGTTCAGCTTCATCCAACCTTGGGGAGAAAATTCCCATATCACCCTTGTAACTCGCATCTGCAGATGTCGCTTCCCCAACTCCGAAAACAAGGTACATTTAGTTTAGCTTTTGATTAGTGGGATTAATTGGTTAAGTGCATATTGCACATTAGAAGAACCAAGGGTAGTGTTCGTTACCTAATAAAACTTTACCAGAAGACTTGCACCTATTAGCCGTGGGCACGCCTTGTCAACCAGAGTCTTCTGATCCGACTTGTGCCAATAAGCCGTGGACACGCCTTACTAGCTGAAGTCTTCTGATCAATAATCGTGGAGCAGTCTTTTCCTTCTTTGGATAGGGTTTTTTTGGCTAGCCGTTTCTTACGTTTCCTAGTAGTAGTAGGCTACTTAAGTCACGTTTTTATTAAGTTAATGAAGTTGAATTTTCAGCCAATTGAGAGCTTTTCTCTTGCTTCTTAAAGCAACCCCTTGAGCACGTTAGATGTTCTAAGTGTTCTTCGACTTTATCAATCAAGTCATCTCCTTGATTGTGGTGTCATCTACCGCTTAATTCGTTCTTGAGTTGTCCAAGATTGAATTAGGTTCCGCTGCCTAAACCCGATTTCAATCTTCTAGATCCTATGGTCTGTACGTGGTTCGAGTCTCATCTGAAATAGGGCGAGGATCGTATTAGTTGGTAATCAAAGCTAGATGAAGGTATCGAGTTATATCCCTTTGTTTTTGTTTATTTTCCATTTAAAAAAAAAAACTTACTGTTCATCGCTACTGTTCATCATTACTATAGCATATTGTTCATCCAAAGTACTGTTCATGTTACTGTTCATAAAAAAATTCCATACCGTGTATTGTCTTCTTCTTGTTTTTGCTATAACCCAGAAAATCGAACAAAAAAAAAAGTTGTTGTCCAGCTTTGTTTTCTTTGTTTTTTGAAGTTCTTGCACTTTGCTTCCTAGGGTTTCTTGAAATCTTGAACCTTGGGGTTGTTTTCTTGAATCTTGTGAAACTAATTGAACTACTTGAATTCTGGAAATTTGCACAACTGGTTCTTGAAGTTTAAAACCAGAATCAATCGGCTGAAAATGAAAAAAAAAATAAACAGAAACAAAAGAAAAAGAAGAGGGCTGAACAGTTTTTTCTGGAAAATTCTGCTTGCTGACCAAATCGGCCTTGTTGTGACCTAAATTCTTGTGTTCAATTGTTGTTCAAACTTGAAACACTTCTTGTGGGTTGCTAAAACATATTTGCCTGTGTGGGGGAAGATTAAAACCGAATTGGGAAGTTGAAAACCAAACCAGAAAATCTGTTTTCAAAATTCCAGATTTACTTTCCAACCTTGAAAAGGTTTCTTGTTGTATGTACAAGTGGAATCCGAATAGGAAACCTTCTCCCAATCCTGCAAAACAACTTCCCTAATCCCAAACAAAAGCAAAAACCATATTGGGAAGGGATTACAACCGCCTAAACCAATCCCAATCCAGTTTGGAAACCAGTCCCACCGCCTTGAACCAACAAGCCAAATCTGAATTGGCTTTTGCAACCTGGACAACCACTAACCACGTGATTTGCTCTTAGCAGTGTCTTAACTTGTGATTGTAAGTTGGTCAAGTCATTGAGTACTAGTCCCTACATTGTTCTAAATTTGTTTTGTCATAGTTGCCTAATGCATTGTCATTTCTGGTCAAATGTTATTACCCTCATCTAGATCTTTTCGAACTCTTCTAGGGTGTCCAGTTTCTTGAGTCAATGACTTCAGTGAACTCTACCTTCCTTGAACTTGAACTTTTCCAAGGAGGAAAATCAAGGGACTTGATCACTAATGGAGATGAGATGACCAATGGGGCAAGTTCACTACATTTGAACCAAAGCAAGAGGAGGGGTTCAATGCATTCTACTTCCATGAGTTCAGCAACCCTCCACAGCATGAGTCTTATAAATAAGTGCGAGGATAAGGAGTTTCACGGATCCAGCCAGTTGTAAGGGTTCATCTTCCACCTTCATCTAAGGCATCATGGAAATTTGTGTTCCAAGGGCTGATTGGTGAATCCACCAAGATGGTTGATCAATGGAGCGCCATTGCTGCAGGCATTCTTTGAGCAAAATAATGGTGCACTAATGGACCTAGGACACCTTCTAGTCCAGCATTGATTGAAGGAATACCTATGAATGCAAAAAAGTGTGATTTACCAAGTGCCAAAATGATGATGTGGATCTTACGGATGCGCAAACGCCATGTTACCTAGTACGTGGTCATGAAGATTTGTCAAGGAGCTGTGGCAATTGCTTTGCTTTTTCGATTTGAGGACAAATCCTCTCAAGAGGAGGGGAATGATGCAAATCGGAGTTCCAAGTTATTTCCTTGTTATTTTCTTCATGTTTAGCTTATGCTAGATTAATGTCTAATGTTGGTTGAATAGGGTACATTTAGTTTAGCTTTTGATTAGTGGGATTAATTGGTTAAGTGCATGTTGCACATTAGAAGAACCAAGGGTAGTGTTCGTTACCTAATAAAACTTGACCAGAAGACTTGTGCCTGTTAGCCGTGGGCATGCCTTGTCAGCCAGAGTCTTCTGATCCAACTTGTGCCAGTAAGCCGTGGGCATGCCTTACTAGCTGATCAACAATCGTGGAGCAGTCTTTTGATCAACAATCGTGGAGCAGTCTTTTCCTTCTTTGGATAGTGTTTTTTTGGCTAGCCGTTTCTTATGTTTCCTAGTAGTAGTAGGGTTTTGTTTGTAAACCTATACATAGGCTACTTAAGTCACGTTTTTATTAAGTTAATGAAGTTGAATTTTCAGCCAATTGAGAGCTTTTCTCTTGCTTCTTAAAGCAACCCCTTGAGCACGTTAGATGTTCTAAGTGTTCTTCGACTTTATCAATCAAGTCATCTCCTTGATTGTGGTGTCATCTACCGCTTAATTCGTTCTTGAGTTGTCCAAGATTGAATTAGGTTCCGCTGCCTAAACCCGATTTCAATCTTCTAGATCCTGTGGTCTGTACGTGGTTCGAGTCTCGTTTGAAATAGGCCGAGGATCGTATCACTATTGGAAGGATTTGGTTCACTTTGTGAGTCCTTTTCCACCCTTGAGCCATTGAAAATTTATTCTCAAAAAATTCAACATCCCATTAGAATCAAGATCAAGTAACCTAGAGGTTTTGGAATTTTTCAGCATAGCCAACAAACACACTTTTAAGTGCTCTAGGTTCCAACTTTTTTCTTTTATTTTTCTGGACTCTATAATAGGCTGTGCGTCCCTAAATCTTTATACAATTCAAGTTTGGACTTCTTCAAGGAGGGAATGCGATTATACACACGATAGTCAATAAAGCTTCACCCACAAATTCTTCGCCAAACTAGAATTTAGGTCATGGCATTTAATATATTCAACAAAGTTCAATTTTTTTCTTTTAGCCAAACCATTTTGTTGTGGAGTATAAGGAGCACTTGTTTGGTATACAATATCATTATTTTCACAAAAAATTGAGAATTCAGTAGGAAAATATTCACTACCTCTATCACTTCTTAATACTTTAATTTTTCTATTTAATTGATTTTCAACAAGAGACTTGTATGTTTTAAACATATAAAAAGTTTCATCTTTTTCTTTTATCAAATATACATGAACATATCCTTTTTTTTTGGAAGGAAAATGTGAGGAATATTATATATATTAGAAATATTAGTGTCAGGTTACATTACTTGGGCAAAAGATGCTAATTATTCTTACATTGCCTTTACTACAAACTATTAAAGTCCTCCCTTAATACACCAAAATACATTGGGGAGGGGAGGTATAATGATACAAACATCCCTCAACTTGCTTAGCAAGGGTGATTGCTGCTAGATTACTCTCCTTTGTGCAGATCATTAGTCTTTGTTGAGGTATACATGCACATATCTAGAACAATTGCCAATGAAAGTGATGAACCTATTACCATCTCTTGTTAAATTCCAATCAACTCACAAACATAGGAATGCACAAGATCAAGCAATTGTGATTATTCTTACTTTAGAAAAAGGCAATCAAATTATTTTGGTTTAAACACATGTTTCACACTTCTTAATCATATTGTCACTAAATGAAATTAAACCATTTTTAGACATATGTTTCAGCACTTTGTGATTAAATGTCCTAATATACCATGCCACAAAGAATAAGAAGAATCAACAAAATAAAGAGAAACATCATCCCTTTTATTAATACTCAATTTAAACATGCCATTACAAGAGTAGTATTTCCCAACAAATACACCAATATTGGATAATATTACTTTATTGACTTCTAGTACAGCTCTCAAACCTTTCTTATTAAGAATATCAGTAGAGACAAGATTTTTAGAATATTCAGAACACAAAGTATATCATTAAGGACTAATTTTTTGCTAGAAGTGAATTGGATCCAATTCACACAACCTTTGCCATTCACTTTAGCCTTTACACCATTTGTCATCACCACTTCATGTCCTTCAAGAGTTTCATACTCTTCATAGTTCTTGAATTGGGTTTTGTCATTGTACATATGAATGGCTGTAGTAGAATCATATCACTAATCCTTGAAAGAATTAGGTTATGTTCACTTCAGTCACCATACCAAGTGACATCATAACAACAATTTTTGAAATGTCATCAACAAGATTTGCGGTTGAGGCACCACGAGTCTTTTGTTTCTCGTTGTATCTGCATTCAGACTTGTAATGACCTTTCTTGCCAAAATTATGACAATTTCTATTCTTTTTTTATTGTCCTTAGAATTAGTATTTTCAAGCTTCTTCCTTTTGAGATTGGAAGACTTTCTTTCATTCATAAAATTCACTTTAGATTCATCTTCCATTTTTACTTTAGATTCACCATCCATTTCTTTCTTTTGAAGGTTTCTTGCATTTTCTTCAATCCTTAGACGTTTAAAGCACCATCTAAAATCAAAATTTTAGAAGTACGGAGTAATTTCTTTTGATAATCATTCCAACTAGGAGGCAGCTTGGCAATAATAACCCTACTTGAAATGCTTCTAAAATTTCAACACTTAAAATCCTTGAGTTTTGAAACAATCAATTGCAAATTGTGAATTTGATCAAAAAGTAGAGAATTGTCTATAAACTTGAACTCAAAGTATTATTTGATAATCAATTTATTTGAGCCTTGCTTTTGGTTGACATGTGGACCCCCAAGTGCAGCCCAAATCTCACTTGGCTACTCGATCGTTGTGAATAATTCATAGAGGCTATCTAAAAAAGTATTAAGGATGTGACCCCTGCACACAACTTCATTTTCTTCATGTTTCTCCCTTTGTCTCCTCAAAGGCTCCAAATCATCATCCGTTATAGAAAGAATTTTTGGAAGATCCGGGTTCAACACATATGCCATCTTCAAGGCAGTCAAGAAGAAGATCATCTTGTCTTTCCACCTATTGAAATTACTTTTGGTTCCATCTAAGTGGTCAAACTTGACAAAGTCTTGGTTCATCACCTTGATAGCAGATTCATGGGTAGGCTTCACACCAAATTCAAATAACACCTTAAGATTGTTGAACATTTAGGGTTACAAAGTTATGGAACCTACCATAAAGCTATTGTAAGAGTAATTTCAAGAACTTGATAAACTAACAAATGGGGATTCAAGAGAGTTTTTTCAAGGCATGTGATCACTCTCCTTAAAGTGTTATTTTCCCCTACTTACTTGCTAATTAGGTTGAATGGCAAATTTCCCTCAAGCATACAATGGATAACAAGAAGCTAGTCTATGGCAAGTTTAAACTTAGTTTCCACAAGAAAGAGATGCAAGAAGTTGTTTATAAGGTCGTGAGGAGCTCCAAGTGTTTTTGCAAGTTATAACTGATTTTGCATGACCCACACTTGAATATACATCAATTTGAGAGTTTTGAGAGTTATACTAATGAAGCGTCATAACACAAGCTATTATGCAATTGAAGTTCCATAACACACATAATAAGTTATAGAATTGAGAAATCATGTCACAAACTCTAAGTTAGGGAATTGAAGAGTCATGCTACAATTCATGATGTCAACTAGACACTTTTTATACTACAAACTAACTTTCCAATACCAAGTCACCAATGAAAAAGAAGAAAGTGCAGCCTGATTAGGATGAAGATCTTGACAATATTTGAATCTCATGAAATGTGCCCATAACATGTCTTGATATCTAAAATGCCACTAAAGTTTGCAATAGAAAGCCTCAGAGATATCAGATAATGACGTGAAACCTACTCTACCCTCCAATGGAAGACATAATTTACTCCAGGATGACCAATGATATTTCCTCCCAAATTCTGATTCACCTCATAAAAAATTAGCAAACAATTTTCCTAAATCATGAAAACCCCTTTTTGAGGTTGTAAAACTGTCAATAAGTGAACCAAAATGGAAGATAAAACATTAATCTGCACTATCCGCCCTTCTGAGGAAAGAAACTTGCCATTCCAGTCCTGAATACAAGCCACCATCTTAGCTATAACATCTTTAAATAGAACATTCACCTTTCTCCCTGTAAACAAGGGGCAACCCAAATATGTAATGAGGAACTCTTTCGAAGTAAAACCTATAAGCTAACAAATTACTTGGTGCCTCTGAGAAGAAACATTTTTCTTGACCAAAAAGTCACTTTTTGCAACATTAACCAATTGGCCTGAACAACATTGATACTCCCTCAAAACATCCATAACACATTTCAATGATAATTATCACCATTACAAAAAGTCAAAAATATCGTCAGTATAACCCAAGTGAGTTAACTGCATGCTTTGTCAACCTAAAAAATATGGTGTAAATCTATCATTTTCAAGCAATTTATTTAGGTTCCAAGATAGAACCTCTGTGAAAAGGATAAACAACATTGGTGAAAGAGGATCCCCCTACCTAAGCCTCCTAGAATATTTAAAGAAGCAACAAGAGATATCATTAACTAATATTGAAAAATAACATGAAGATATAATTCTCCATAAATATCTAACCATATTTCTCCGAAACCAAACTTGTGCAACACCTAAACAAGAAACACCTATGACACTCAATCATATGCATTGGCCATGTCCAGCTTCAATGCCATATTTTCACATCTGAACTTTCTATTGATATTTGCACGTAATTCCTGAGCAAGTATTACATTATTAGAAATTCATCTCTCATTCACAAATGCACTTCATTGAGGAGAAATTAATTTGGAAAGCAAACCCTCCAATTGGCTAGCCAAAATCTCTGGGATCACCTTGTTTAAAAAAGTGCATAAACTAATCTGTTGGAACTCAGCAAAAATGGTAGGATTTTCCGCCTTTGAAATGGAGAAATTAATATGGCTGGGCATCTTTGCGATAATTTTGCCCCAACAAAAAAATCATGCACAGCATTAACAACATCATCTCCAAACATCCCATGTAGATGTGAAAAAACAGCCTAGCAAAACCATTAGCACCTGCAGTGCATTCAGAGTCAATTAAGAAAATAACCTTCCATATCTCATCCATCAAAGGCATTGATTAGAGGGATTCATTTTCATCATCAGTCATCAATCTCAGTATCACATTAACAACCCTTCATCCAACACTTGCAAATTGTCTTTCTGAGATAGTATATCCACAAAAAAAAGAGCTACAACTATATGCTGAACCTCCTTTGAATCTTCCAAACAATGACCATGTCTATCTTTAATTCGATAAATATGTAGCTTACATTCATGTCAAATAGAGGCATGAAAAAAATTTTGCATTAACATCCCCCTCTCCTAACCATTTAATCCTTGCTTTCTGTCTCCAAAAAGATAATTCCCTATTAAGTGCAATTTTCCAAACACTTAGAGCTTCATTTATGGCCATCTAGGCCTATGGCGAAGGATTTTCCTCCAACAATATCTCCTTATTCTAAACACGTTCCCTTGCATACTTGACAGCATTAGCAATATTTTCAAAAATTTCTTTATTCCATCCTTGAAATTCCTGCTTCACATTTTTCAATTTTGCGATGAACAAAACAATTGACTGAGTAGATATACATAGACTCCAGGCTATATGAACCACATCCAAAAAATCAGCATGCAAATCCAAGCATTAATAAATCTAAAACTATTGGGAGAATCATGTAATGGCAATTTCATAGAACCAACAAAGGAGAGTGATCAGGGGCAACTCTACTTAAATGTAAAAACAAAGATACATATTTCTTGTCGAGCCATTCCTTATTTTTTTTTAAACTGCCAATCATCTTTGGCCAGTGAGCCGAGCAGCCCCTTTTATTAAAAGAAATAATGAGAGTACATGCAAAGAGGGGGATGCTAATGCCTCTGAATCCGAAAATTACAAACAGCAAATCTATCCATGTTTAATGATCCCCTAGCTACCTTTGGGACAGAACAAAAACAATTGAAAATAACCAAAGCATGGAAAGATAAAGAAAATGATGCTAATGAATTAGCAACAGCATTAGCCTCACAAAAACAATGATTAAAAGACTTAACCAATGTCATATACTCCCTAATACAATGCACCAAAGGCTGAAGGGATGGAGGACCATCCACCTTAGACCACACAGTTGAAGAAGCACCTTTGAATCAATCCCAACCATAACCCAGACAATCCTTGAGCCGCACACAAATGAAGCCTATACAAAGAGCTCTTGATTCTGTTTGAATTGGTGAAAGATTAGAATACGATTCAGCAAAAGTGAATAATAAATGACCTGAATGAGATCTAACCACACCACCGCCACTAGCAGCTAAACCCTTCAGCAAACCATCTATATTCAGCTTCACCAACTCAATAGGAGACTTAACCCATCGAACTAACAAAACCTTCAAAGAATAAGGCCGAGAAAAAAGTTTCATACTAATGTCCAACCAGGCATATCCCACAAACGAATTATCCCCATAGTGCGTTGCTGCCATCAAACTCAATTCCAACTCCGCTTGCAATCATATTTTTGACAATCTTAATGGCAAACTCTCAAACACACCTGCATTTTGCGCTCTCCATATACATCACAAATAACCAATGGAGTAACCAAATGCAACCACTTCTATCGAGATCGAGAGGGATTAACCATCTACCAAGCATTCAAACGTCCATGAAGATGAGAAACTATCATCTGTACTCCCAATGGACCTCCAAAGAAACTCCAAATCTTTATTGCCAAAGGACTGGTAGCAAATACATGTTCAATAGTCTCAACCTGTGGATCTATACAACACACGTATTTTGACAAGCCATGCACATGAAACCTAGAAAGCACGTCATTTATAGGCAACTTATGTTGCACAAAATGCCACATAAAAAAAAAAGAGATTTTAATCAGCAAGTAGGGCTACAAAATAGATGACAACATCAAATAAATAGGCTTCTGGTCTCCTAACACCTTAACAACCAACTTAACTAAAAAATCTCCAGTAACAGATAACATCCACACCATAGAATCAGGGGCATCACTTGGCAAAAGAAACAATTGCTGAACAAGAAACCACCATTTGCAACAATGAAAGATTTCACCTTTGATTAACCTAGAAATCATTAACATGAGTCAAAGTCGAAGTTACAGGATATCGCCAAGCAAGAGGCCCCAACCTAGACCAATTATCCCACCAAAAAGTACATGACCTATCAGTTAAATCCCAAGTAGGCAAGAACTCAACCACTTCCCTAATCGCAACAATTCTTTTCCAAGAAGGAGAATCTAACCATCTAATATGAACCTCATTAGGATGAACATTATAGCAATAATAGTGCATCATAAATTCAGGCCACAATGAGCTTCCTGTTCAAAATCTCCACCACATTTTATAAGCAAAGGCCTCTGAGACTAGGTTAAGGGAATGAAATCCTACACCACACTCCACCACTAGCCTTGCCAATGTTTTCCAAGAAGCCCATTGATAACGATTCCCAAATTCCAAACGACCCCAGAGAAAGTTAGCAAAAAGCTGCTCAATCTCCCTTAAAACCATCTTGGGGGGCTCAAAACCAAAAGTAGATACATAGGCAAAGACATAAGAACATGCTTAATCAAGATTGTCCAACCTCCTACCAATAAATTCCTCTCATCCATTAACATGAGAGCTAAATTGACTCCAACATCCCTAGAAAATATGACTTCAATTTTCTTCCAACAAACAACAGGCATCCCAAATACTGCACAGGAAATGCCTTATACACAAAACCAAAAACCTTAGAATCAAGATTTTGCTGATGAAAATTAGCCTTTGCACTCATCATAAAGCAACTCTTACCCTTATTTACTAGCTAACACGAATAGTCTTGATATTTTTGAATAACATCCATTACACATCTCAATGACTTCTTATCACCTTTAGGAAAAACCAAAACATCATCTGTGTAATAGAGGAGAAAAAGAGGAGCTGTCTAACAATGCATTCAACACTCTAGACAACACATTCGTAGCAATAATGAATAGGGACAAAGATAGTGGATCACCCTGCCGCAGTCCTCTAGAGGATGTAAAAAACCCACATGAGGAACCATTCACAAGCACTGAGAACCTATAGGAAGAAATTAACCTCCAAATCATGTCCAACCAACCTTCTGAAAAACCAAAAGCTTGCATTACCTTGTTTAGAAAAATCCAAGATACGTGATCATACGCCTTTGCCATGCCTAACTTCAAGGCCACATTAACCCCTTCTTTTTGACATTGTTGACATACATTCTTGTGCTAGTAAAACATTATCCATAATCCACCGGTCTTTAACGAATGCACCTTGATCCTTCAAAATAATTTTAGGCAGCAAAGGTTGAAGATGAAACATTAGTAATTTTGAAAAAAAAATTATTAATAAAATTACAAAGGCTTATAGGATGAAAATCCGAAAATGAAGCTGGATTAACCACCTTCGAAATCAATGAAATTAATGTAGCCATCACACTAATTGGCAATTCAGATCTACCGAACAATTTTTGTATAGCACGAACTGCATCTTCACCAATAACATTCCAAGCAACTTGGATAAACTTCCTAGAGACGCCATCCGGACCAACAATAGAATCTCCATCCATCAAAAACACTACCCTAAAAACTTCTTCTGCTCAAGAAAAGCCAACAATTGCTTATTATCCTCATCTAACCAACTCTAGGAACCAACCGCAACAACCAATCATCAGATGACAAACAAGATTGAACTTGTGACAATTTCTTTGAAAAGAAATCAATAGCCCCTAATACGATTCTCGCCCTATCTTAGACAAGACTCAAACCATGAACAGTCCACAGGATCTAGAAATGTGTATCTAGTTTGTGTAGCAGAACTTATTCGACTGTGGACCACACAAAGAACGAACAAGCGGATAGATGACACCATAATCAAGGTGACTACTTGATTGATAAAGTCTACGAACACTTATAATCGTCTAACGTGCTTAAGATTTGCTTCAACAAGCATGAGAAGAACTCTCAATAATGCTAGAAAATTATTCGACTTTCACTAACTAAAAAAATAACGTTGGGCAGCCTTTTTATAGGCTTTACAAGACACAAACCTACGAAGCTAAGGAAAAGGACTACTTCGGCCTCAATTAAGCTAAGGAAAAGGACTAATTCGACCTCAATCAAGGCAAAGTTGGTCAAACACAACAAGACATAAAAAGCATGTAGCCTTGTGTGAAACCACCCAAATCCTACCCACATCACTAGAAAAAGCATGCTAAAAACCAAGCTTAACCCTATAACCTTCTAAGTTACTTAAACCAATCATAGGCTCACATAAAGCCAATAAAGGAAAAAATTGCAAACGATGAAGTTTCCTTAGCCTCACTAGAATTGCTCTGTTACGAACACCTCTAGCATTCCAAAACAAGGCCTTAATCATTAATGGATGATAGAAGAAGAATCTTTAATAGGTGACACACCTTGTTTTGAAGAATGACAGCGAGATACATTTGCCAATCATCAAACTTCCTGAAACCATCCAACCTTCACCGAAGCTTTTCCATAGTCTCAGTCGAATCATATGATACTTTTCTTGAAGATAGGTTCATTGAAGAAATAACCTTCTCTTGAAAATTTACAATGTCATCACCATCCTCATCCATACCAACTTCTTCAACAATAACTTGATCTGCAATAGAAGATATCAAATAATCAGTAGTAGCATGAATCACCTTCTCAACTAAAGCCTCAACATCACCACTAGAAGATACAGTTGTAGGCATTGACGACATCCCCGAAATTATCGATTATTTAACTAGTGGAAGAGAAGATATCAAAAGCCTGCTTGCCTCCACCACTGGCTACACACCAACTAGAGAAACGACATAGGCATTTCCATCTTTGACGATAATTGCTGTTGCTCCATCATTGCAACTAAATTTGATAAGATTGGAGAGGCCACAGCACTCACCGGCTGAGATACCAACACCTCCATTGAGAGTCCAATGCCACCTGGCTTACCTTACCTTGCTGATAGGGAACATCCAAACCAATCCCATTAGATCGATTCTTACCCCTAGTAGACTGATTCTACACCTCCATATTCACCCTATCCTTACAAACTTTCGATTGCATAGGAACTGAAGGATCCAACTCCAACCCTTTATTAGCAACAGCAGACTTTTTGATTTGGTACTCCAATCTCGCAATGGGATCATCGAGCATCAATTTCTTGGACTCAATCGTTTTCGTCACCAATTCTGGATTATTAATCCGACACAACACCACATCATGGCCTTGATTGAAACAACATGAACAATATTTTGGTAAATTTTTTGGTTCCAAAGATTGCCAGAAACTCAACTTGTCTCCAACTACAATCCAAATTCTTGAAGGCAATTCTTTGAGTAAATGAACTTTAATACAAACTCACATAACACTAGGTCAAAAACCTAATGCCATCGTAGGATCAATAAACAAAGGCTGACCAAGACAAGAAACAATAGGAAACTGAAAAAAATGAACAGGAAGCTTCGACAATGAGAAACAAATAGGAGCCACTGAGGATTAATAATCAACATGAAAATCTGAAGTCCACTTAAAACACTTATAGGAAACCCATACACATACCAAATATTTTGGGACCACACTCGATGAAAAGCTTCATTATTCAACTTAATCAATGCATGATGAGAATCAAGCAACCTTAACATGAAAGACTCTCTCAGATCCAATGATCGGAAAAATTTTTGAAGTTCCTCCATAGAAAGCCGCCCTTTGGAAAAATTTCCAGCCAAAGCCAGCTTGTATGATGTAGACAATCATAGAACATCAGCTTCAAAAAATTGGATTGTAGGCTTACCCTAATGAGTCGAATAAGCAACCTTCATTGAAGATGACTCATTATTTGCAATAGTAGCAAAGGACTTAGCCTTAAATGAAAGAGGAACCCTAGCTTCCCTTTGAGTAGAAACCGAGGCAAAAGAAGGGAGAGACAAATGAGGAGGTGGCTCTAGATCCATGTCTGTTTAGCTGTCACCGCCATAGCGGCTGAACCCTAGCAAATAATGTAGGCAACAAGCTACAAAGAGAGAGAGAGAGCTTTTAGCCTAGCCATTCTTGATTAACTAAACATTTGTCCAACCTCTTACAAACCATAGCACAACCAGATGATTGTTTCACAATGTGTACATTGACCCAGAAAAATCAATATCAAGTAAATTAGCTGAATCCATAAAATTTTAAAAATGGTGTTGCGTCTAAGGCTCAAAAAGGCTCCTTCCTAGCTTCTCAATCAGACTTACAATCACATTAAAATCTCCCACCATATTTCTATGCGGGTCTTACCAAAAAGGGATTAAGTTATTTCAAGAAATATATTCAACCAACCCCAATCCTTTTACCCATTAATATCTTAGAAGATTTCACAAAACCGTTATCGCTTACCTGAACTGGTGGCTCACTTTTTCTAAGTAATGGGGAAAAGGACCGAAACATGCATTTGTCCTTATTTCAGCAAAAGAAGCATGGGTTGGCAATTGATCTCATAATAATTCTCGATCCTCTATTTTGCATGATGGTGGACATAAACCGCCACAAAGGGAAAAGGGATCATATTATGGGAAATTTGGAAGCTAGAAACAAAGAAGATTGATCCGCAACTATATGAGCAAAGAAATCTGAATCAACGAAGACCCAGATTATACGCTCTGTATTAGCTAAAGCATGGTAAAAATTAAACTTAATCTTATAAACCTCCAAATTAGAAGGCTGAATCAATGGTTCACATGTAGCTAACAATTAAAATCATGCAAATGATGTAATTTCTTAACATGAACAATAGTAATATTGTTATGCATTCCTTATGCATTCTGAAATATGCGATGACCCAATTGGACCCTATTTCAAAAACCCAACTAGACGTCTGCCTAACTCTCACCAAGGTTACTAATAGAATTAAATCCTCCGAACTTTAGAAAATTACACTATCACAAACTACACTTTAGCACTCAGTACAAAACGTTTAATACATCAAAGTTACAGCCTATTCCCTAAAACAACTCAAACCTAACTACAACCCCTACAACTACAGTTCTGAATTTGAAATTTTGTTCATAGATTTTATAGGGAAATAATCGATCAAGATTTCCAAGAATTTCATCAAGAACTCATATATAAACACTTATGAGGAATAATATATCGAATGCTTGATAAATTAATGCAAAATTTCTCACCTTAAGTGGGAAATTTTCCTCAAGGTTTAAAGCTATCCACTGCAGCATCAAATTCTATACTGCACCTTTTTTCTTATGTTTCCTTGGCTGATTCTTTCCACTTAATTACATGATTTCAACCTAGAATTAATAGCAACTCCTTCATCCCACTTTTCTTGATATTTAGGTACTTTTCCATTCTTTTCTTAGCAATAAAATTACAGTAGTAGTAACAGCGAGGCAGACTTCTATTTCCTTTTTCTCTTCTTCCTTTCCTACATCACCTCTTATCTTTATTCATTCTAGTCTCTTCGGTATCCTTATTTTCTTGTTGCAGAAAACTTTCAGAAGAAATGCAGAGGAGCAAAGTTGAGAATCAAGAGGTGTCAATTGAAAAAGGGTGCTGGCTGTCTCGTTTGCAAGGTTAACATTGGATGGAATTTACAAAATAGCCCCTCACAACTATCAACATTGATTTTCATCCTAGGTTAAAATAAAGGATAGCCTTCAAGGATTCCAGCTACGCATTTAGGCCTAAGAGATTGAAGAAAATGTCAACTTTGACCCCATCTGAATTTAGTGAATTGGCACTATGAGTCAATTGAGTAGGAAGAAAAATAAGGAAAAATTCCAATAATCAAATTGCATCTAGAGGATCAACTAGGAAAAACTCCCCAAAAAATTACGTAAATGTGAAATGTGGTCTAATTTGGTAAAGTCTAAGGTATGGGGCATGTATGGGTGTCACAAAATATGTACTTAATCATTTTAAAGATGTTGAAGAAAATGGAGCTGAATGTTTTACCCCATTTGAAGATAGTATTTGAACAATTTCATCACAGCTTCTCAAAAATGCCAATCTCTGCTTAAACTTTTCCATGACCAAACTAAAATCTAACAAAATATCACCAATAGCCATTCTTCTAGGAGAAAGGTTTCCGTCACTCTCCACCCAATTTACTGCTTCCTGTGTGAGGACCCAGAATTTCTTGAATTGTACACTCGAAATTTCTTGAATTATTTGCTTAAATTTCTTTCAAGAAACCCTAAATTTTTCATGAATTATTTCTCATTGTATTCATTTAAGTGCAAATCATTTTCTTTAAACATTGGTAGCATAAAATTTTTATTAAGTGCATTATTTTCCTTAAGTACTCTATTTTGTATGTATTGTACGAAATTAATTTGGAATTGTATTTTTCATATTTCATGTAGCCAAATACATAAACTTATATGGTATTAAGTGGATCACATTTTACATCGAGGGATTTGATGGCAATTTGTAAAGATATTATCCTATTTTTGGCCAAGAAGTTGACACTTGTCAACCATCCAACAAGTCTTGACTTAAGCTTTCTATTTAAACTCTTGTCTTCAAAAATTCAAACAAAAAACTCCCTCTCTTTTCCTCTCTCTTGGCCGAACTCCATGAAGGAGAAAAACACTAAACCCTAAGCTTGATTTAGCCATTTTAGGTGAGGAAAAACATGTTCAAGTGAAACCCTAACTTAGATTGTTGCTTGATCATTAAACTTGGTTGGAAGAATTGGAGCTTTTGGGGTGGTTTTCTCTCTCAACTCTCAAGGTGATTAGTCACTTAAATTTGCTTTAGTTATGTTTAAATTCAAAAAGGATGCATGATAGTTAAGTTTGAGGTGTTTGGGGTTGATTATAAGGAAAGATTATGGAAGGAAATCTTGTGTTTGGAAACTAGAACTTAGGTTTTCATTTTTGGTTACCATGTGTTTGATGAAATGCTTAATGACTTGTGATGCTTTGATGATGGAATTAATTGCTGTTTTAGCATGTTAAACACCATGTTAAGTGATGGATTAACTTTAAAGAGTTAATAGATGAAGTTTGCACCAAGGCTGAATTTTCGCAGGAAATCAGAAATGGAAAACAGCCCACTTCCCGAGATTACTGTTCATTGTATAAAATGAATTAGGGCCCAAACCTTATACCGTTGGAAAGCCCTATGAGTCTAGTTTCTAACTCCACTGACAGAGCTCAATTTCGATTTTCCTACATTGAGTTATGGCCATTCTTCCGAGACTGTTTGACCAACCTGTCATTGACCCGACAGTTTTCCTGTGCTTCTGATTTTGCCAATTTCGACCATGATTAATTCTGATTTGAGATTCGACCTCTTCATGAAAATTGAAGGCCTATGTCTTAGCTTCGAAACGGCATAAACTTCATCTCAATCCGATAAACGTAGCACCATTTATGATCAAAATTCCAAGGGGTGACAAAACTATCACCATTTGTTCTTCACCTTTGCATTTCCTTTCTTCACTTTTCTTAGTTCAAACCCTTTTATTTGGTTTAAATGGATATTTTTCAGTCCATATTGTACTTGAATCATTAACCTAGTTTGTACTTGGTTCTTCTTTGATTTCCACTTCCAATTCATTTTTTTGAACCTTGGCGACACTTTTGAACCGTGGATAGACTTTAGTTTATCTAAGTTTGATCGGTTGGGCTCTAATCGCTTTTATATTGGAAATTCTAGATTTGCATATTTTGGTTTGTCCATTTTCATAAGTTAAACTTTATTGTGATTATGAATTTCACTTCAGGGATCGATTTTGACCCAGAAAATATTCTCGAGATGGACGTGTAATCTTCTATTATTGGTGGGTGTTCCAAACCCTTTTCAATTGACAATTTGACTACTAGTTTGTTCCAACTTGTTTTAAAAGAAATGTTCCACTAAAATTATTTTTGTGTTAATATTGTTTGAAGGAATCCTTCGTGGGCATTGGTTTACGAGTGTAACGATTTGATTTACCTTTGAAGTGATTTATAAGTACTTTTAAACTGATTTATTGAAGTGAAAAATTGAGGTTTGGGTGCTCTCTAATTGAACGTGATAAGTGGGCGCTTGGATAAGGGTGTACCTTATTGTATTCAGCCTAAACTCCATATATGGTTCTTGAATGCATGTGTTGTGTGATATATGATCTATGAAATGTGATATTGTTAGTGATAAATGACCACTTGGATGGTTTGATCCCAAGGGATGCCTTTGGGGTCTCAATGTCAATGTTACTCTCTGACCACTTGGATGGTTTGATCCCAAGGGATGCCTTTGGGGTCTCAATGTCAATGTTACTCTCTTTGGGGTCTCAATGTCAATGTTACTCTCTGACCACTTGGATGGTTTGATCCCAAGAAATGCCTTTGGG
This sequence comes from Gardenia jasminoides, assembly GCA_013103745.1. NCBI lineage: Eukaryota > Viridiplantae > Streptophyta > Magnoliopsida > Gentianales > Rubiaceae > Gardenia > Gardenia jasminoides. The sequence continues at coordinate 23,661,217 of CM023097.1, forward strand.
GTCTCAATGTCAATGTTACTCTCTGACCACTTGGATGGTTTGATCCCAAGAAATGCCTTTGGGGTCTCAATGTCAATGTTACTCTCTGACCACTTGAATGGTTTGATCTCAAGGGATGCCTTTGACATCTCAATGTTAGTGTGGCTCTTTGACTACTTGGATGGTTTGACCTCAAGAGTTGCCTTGGGGTCTCAATGGTGAATGTTATTCTCTGACCAAATAGATGGTCTGATCCCAATGCCTTTGGGATCTCAATGTTACTATTACTCATTTGTTTGTCAACTTATTTGTGATGTGCTTGTTTTACGTATTGATTTATTAATATGTACAAGTGAAAAAATTGCTGTGAAAGTAACTATCATTTAACTAGCTATGACATGTGAGTATTCTTGAATATTAATTGCATTGCATGTGCGGTTGTTAAGTGTTCGAGTGTTAAGTGTTATTTGTTTGAGTGTGATGAATTACCTTATTTCGTGAACTATTTTCGTCTTGCAAATTTTTAGTGAAAGGTACTTTTCACGTGATTTCAAAAATGTGAATATTTCAATGTTTTCGTGCTCTGACAAAACAGTTAAATTCTAAAATACTTGTTTTCTTGGAACCTTACTGAGCTTCTAGCTCACCCCAAAAATATTTTATTTTTCCCCCCTACAGGGCTCGAGATGAAGGAAAGCAGGAAGTGATCTTTCTTAGTATGACTGGCAGGAATATCTCTTGTACTATTTGTAATATTGGACAGTTGGACTTTTGGTGTATTTGGATTAGTTGGAAATGTAATTATTATTTGGAGATCTTGTGGTGTAATTATTTGAGATTTGTGATAATTGAGGAACTGTAATGAGTCCCGTGAGGGTGAGTGATACCACAGGGTTCGCCCTAGGGAGAAGTGGGGCTGTCACATCTGTAGATGCCTCGAAGAATCATCTTCCATATCCTCTACCAAGTCCAATATTGCAATTTTAGAAGAAGACAATATCACCCCTACTAATTACTCCACCTCAATTGGAGCAGATTCAGCCATTGAATCAACTGTAGAATCAGCTGTAACTCTATCAGCAAGTTCTTCAATAATTGGGTCAGTTGTAGATTGAATGATACATTTCTAATTTTTGTTGAGCTTCTTTTAGAATTTTCAAATTCTGAATTTTATTTGTTTAGGAATTAAAAAGGAACGGCAGCTTCTTGTTAGCCTTTTCTAATTAGTTTAGATTTAGTTATTTTGTTAGTTTTCTAATTGAACTAAGGGAACTAAGTGTCGTTACTTAATTTGTGTCCAAGTAGTATTCGGGTTTGTTTTGTAAAGGCTATAAATAGCCTTCTTTTCATTCAATAAAGGGTAGACGAATTATTCCAAAAATTATTGAGAGTTTTCTCTTGGTTCTTGTGAGAACAATCTTTGAGTGCCTTAGACGTTTCTAGGTGTTCGAAAAAAGACTTTATCAATCAAGAACACGTTGATTGTGGTGTCTCTACTGTCAATCTTGGTCTCGAGTTGTCCTTGATCAAGTTGATCTTCCGCTGCCAAACCGTGGTGAAATCGTCTAGATCCTGTAAACTTGTCGTGTTACGGGTTTCGTCTGAAATAGGGCGAGAGATCGTATCAGTTGGCAATCAGAGCTAGTTGACGTACCAGGTTATATCCTTCTTGTCTTGTGTTTTTCCTTTCGTTTGTTCTTGTTAAAAAACAAAAAAAACTGTCCGTGTGTCATTTTCTTGTCGAGTTGTTCGTTCCTGGTTGTCTCTTGTTTTTGTTTCTGGTTTTTATAGTTCTGTCCGTATCTCTTGTTCTTGTTGTGTCGTTTAATTGTTAATTCCTGTCCGTGTTCTTCTTACTCTTGTCGTTGCTACGTTAGTTAGTTTTTCATTTGTCTTTAGTTGCTGGTTGTCGTGCTTGTTTTCTGGGTTGCGTAGTTCTGTCCGCATCAGTGTGTTGTTGAGTCGTGTCATCTTGAAGTTATTTTTAGCATTGTGTAGTCTGATTGTTTGTGTGTGTCGATTACTGATTCAAAAAAAAAAAAAAAACAACCTGCTAGTGTTCAAAAACCAAGAAACCGAACCTGCTCTTGTTTCCTAAATCTGTTGGGAAGTTAAGTTGCTGGAAAATACCTTTAGTTCAAGCCTCAATAGGCAAGGGAAAGGGAAAACCATCTAGCCAAATCCAAATCCTTGCCTACAAGGATAGCAACAAATCTGAGTCTTGCCAGAAATCTATTTTTTCATTCCTTACATATGAAACTGTCCAGTAGCTTTGCAGTCAGCTTTCTCAATATTTTCGTCAGCTTGCCTAAGTCTTCCTGGCCTAAGTCCTTTGCTGTTCAAAGTGGTCATTGCTAGTGTTTTACATTGCTCAAAAAGGTCCACATTTCATCAAATTCACATCAGGCAGAAAATTTCCATCCAACAACCCGTCTTCTCTCCTTCATTCGTTTGGTATCATTGGCTTGTTTTCATCACTTTGAGTAATTATCTTGTCATTTTTGTTTCTGTCCACTCTTAATTAATCTTTATTAGTGTCATTAGACTATTTCTTTTAATTGTTCAAATTTCCAAATCCTTAGTTTTCAAATTAAAGTCTTCATAATTATCATCTCTTTTTTTGTCTTGTTCTAAAATTTTTTTTGAAGTACTGTAATTGCGTGCATTGGTTGGTAAAGTTGATTTGTGCACCGTAGATACCTCTAACACTCTCAAAGTGAGTGATTGCAAAACCAAAGAGAACTTGTGAGATTATTTGAGTGATACACGAGTGTGAGTGTAAACACGTGAGGGAGCGTGTGAGGATTCCTATCTACTTGTTTTCTTTACTAACTTTTTGCAGGGAAATTCAAGCATGTCTCATGAGGAGGAAACTCCACGTCAAGAGGAGAACCCACCCCCTAGTTCTACACTCTGGATTGAGGCGATGATAAGTGAGCTATCCAAGAAGATGAGCCTGCAAATGGAGGAGTTACATGGACGAATGGACCAAATAGAACACTCCCAAAGTACCTCCAAGGAGAAGCGACTTAAACAACCCACCTTTGAATATGATGAATCCCATGGTGAAAATGAGGAGTTTGGTCAAGTCTCAAGATTTGCTCGGGGCAACCCTAACCAAGGAGATGACACCATCAAAGGAGTCAAGTTCAAGATTTCAGCATTCCAAGGAAAGTCTGACCCTGAAACTTATTTAGAATGGGAAGGTAAAACAGAGATGGTATTCGATTTCCATACTTACACTGAGGAGCAAAAGGTCAAACTTGCCACAGTTGAGTTCACTGACTACGCCTTAGTAAGATGGGATCAACTGAGAACGAGTCAACGAAGAAATGGTGAACGTGCTATCTCATCATGGGCTGAACTCAAGGGGATCATGAGGCATCGTTTCATCCCAAGCTACTATCATAGGGAGCTACACCACCGTCTCCAAACTCTCACTCAAGGTTCTAAGGGTGTTGAGGATTTTTACAAGGAATTGGAGATGCTCCTTATGCAGCTAGACTTGCAAGAAGACCATGAGGCTACTATGGCTCAATTTTTAAATGGTTTTAAGCCTGAGATTGCTGAAGTGATTGAGTTGCAACACTACCTCGACATCCATGATATGCTAGACAAGGCTATCAAGGTAGAGCGGCGGCTCAAGTGGAGGGATACCACATGACCGTCCTCTAGTGCAAATTGGAGGTCTAATCCATTATCTAAGGAAAAGGACAAGTCGGCTGCACCTATTCCATCACAAAGGCCGAGAGTTGATACACCACAGCCTACCGTTCGAGAGCAACGTCCTAAGGGTGTGCTGCCATTATCAAGTGAGCCTTCAAGCAATCGTAGCCGGGACCATAAGTACTTCAAATGCCAAGGGTATGGACATATTCAATCACCATGTCCTAACCAACGCATTATGATCATTAAAAGCACTGGTGAGGTGGAATCTGAAGATGAAGCTGAGTATGAAGGGATGCCGCCATTAGTAGAAGAAAGTGGATCGGATGAAGAAATTGCCCCTATCGAAGCACCAATTGGTTGTCTAGTTGCAAGAAGAGCCTTGACCATGCGCGCCAGTGAAGAAGAGACCCAACGGGAAAACATCTTCTATACCCGTTGTGAAGTTAAGGGTAAGATTTGTAGTGTTATTATTGATGGAGGTAGTTGCACAAATGTGGCGAGTCTACTTATGGTGGAGACATTGGCTCTTCCTGCACTTCGTCATCCTTAGCCTTACAAGCTTAATTAGCTATCTAATGAAGGCAATCTTAGAGTGTACAAACAAGTTCGAGTGCCTCTACGTATTGAAAATTATGAGGACGAGATCTTGTGTGACGTGGCTCCAATGCAAGCTACTCACATTATTTTTGGGACGTCCATGGCAATTTGATAGAAGTATTACACTGGATGGATGAGCCAACAAATACACTTTCCTTCGTCAAGGTAGGAAGATTACTCTAACCCCTTTGTTACCAAGTCAAGTTCGTGAAGATGTCGCCAAGTTACAAAGGGAGTATGAGGAGGCCCTTGCAAGAAAAAAGACAAAGCTAGTGGGTTCGACAAAACCTAGTCTTCTCATATGTGCATTACCTTGTCCTCATGCAAGAGACGTTTCTCCTTCGTCATGGATTTCTTATTCCTTCAATCCTCGTCCCACATTCTTGCTAGTTAGGTCCACTAACTTATGCATTGATTTTCTAGTCTATTGTGCGGATGGAGAGATTGTTCGACATTTCCTCCAAATGATCCAACAGGCACCTATGGATGCTACACTACACTATTAAGCTGTCTCCTTGCCAACAAGCGTCTTGAGAATTCCTGCATTGATGCCATTGTCTGAGGAAGCAGATTCTGGTTACTTTATTCCATTAGTTGAGGCAATTCCCATGGCCACGGTTCCTCAAGCTATATTCATCTTTCGGTTACTCAAATGGCACCTTACATGGTTAAAGCTATGGGCTGTTCGCCTATCCATTCTTCTTATCCTCCAGGGCATTGATTCGTGGATGAATCTTCTTCAAGAGGAGGGGAATGATACATTCCTAATTTCTGTTGAGCTTCTTTTAGAATTTTCAAATTTTTAGTTCTTTCAAATTCTGAATTTTATTTGTTTAGGAATTAAAAAGGAACAGCAGCTTCTTGTTAGCCTTTTCTAATTAGTTTAGATTTAGTTATTTTGTTAGTTTCCTAATTGAACTAAGGGAACTAAGTGTCGTTACTTAATTTGTGTCCAAGTAGTATTCGGGTTTATTTTGTAAAGGCTATAAATAGCCTTCTTTTCATTTAATAAAGGGTAGACGAATTTTTCCAAAAATTATTGAGAGTTTTCTCTTGGTTCTTGCGAGAACAATCTTTGAGTGCCTTAGACGTTTCTAGGTGTTCAAAAAAGATTTTATCAATCAAGAACACGTTGATTGTGGTGTCTCTACCGTCAATCTTGGTCTCGAGTTGTCCTTGATCAAGTTGATCTTCCGCTGCCAAACCGTGGTGAAATCGTCTAGATCCTGTAAACTTGTCGTGTTACGGGTTTCATCTGAAATAGGGTGAGAGATCGTATCAACAGCCTTCTCCACCAATGTAGCCACAAGTGATTAGTATATAATTTACCTATTCTGTAGTTAAGTTTTAGTGTATGTTTTTAGTGTGTTTTTAATATAAAATGGAAGAATTGAACTCTTTTATAGTTGTTTTTCATGCAAGAGTGTTTTATTAACCAAAATATGTTAAAGTTTGATATAATGTATTAATTTGTATATTTTTAGTTGTATTTTCGGAGGTTAGGTCTGGTCCCCCTCCTTGAATTTGAATAAATTGTGGGCCTTTGGCCTTTTTAAAAAAAAATTTGTATATTTTTGTATATGAAATACTAAATTGAGATTGAATTGCAATCAAATTCAAGTCAAGTGAAAATTGGCAGCCTTGACACATTGTAGTATTTTGGCCATAGCTTGAGTTACATATATTCTTACAAAATTTTGAAGCTCAGACGTAGCTCTTTCTTGTGAAGACATCAAATCCAATTAACATGTTTTCATGGTCAAAATGCATAATATCAGGAGTGCATTTAAGTTGAAAAAGTTGAAACAGGGGATTTGACTAGTCAAGGGAACTATAGACATTTCTCAACCTACAGAAATCTGATTGAGATGATTCATAATGTGTTGGAAAGTGAGCTCAATTATCCACAACTTTCATGTTTTACTCAAGTGCATATTCAGCCTCCATCATGAAGAAATTCATAGTTGAAATTGATGCAAAAATAGACCACATTTCAAAGAAAGTTAAAAAATGGCCAAACCTTTACCCGGGGGAGGGGGTAAGGAAATGCAGCCTACCTCATGTAACCATCCCCATTTCTATTGAACATGACACATTTTAGCTATTTGCAACTTGAATCTTATTTCCAACTCATTTCTAGCTATTTCTATACAGGTTTTGCTTCAAATAAAGTCGATTCTCAACTATCTTCTTCATGTATAAAATCTTGAATTTATCCGACATGGCCTTAGCCGAAATTTCAATGGTGACCTCCCATAAAAACTCATCAGAGAAATTTAAAATAATACTGGATCTGGCCTTTTTATCTATTATAGCAAAATCCACATTTGTTATATTTTCTGACTTTTTTCAACTCCCCGTATTGCTAAATCAACTCCGTCTTGAACCAAAATGACCTCCATCTTAAGTTGCCATGTCCTAAAGTTGACATTCATGTCGAATTTCTCGACAACCATCTTTGTTATTGTCATTATTATCACGAACCCAGAGTCTCCTAAGAACCTCGATACCAATTTGTTAGGACTGGTCTCAGGAAATTGACTAAAGCTTGACAATTTCGAAAGATAAATAACAAAGTAAAATTAATAAAACAAAGACACAGAATTTACGTGATTTGATCAAATTAACCTACGTCCACGGACGAAGAATGAGCAAAATTTCACTATGAAGAAGAGAGTACAAAAGTCTTAGAAAAGTGTTCCTAAATCCAAAAACACCTAATACTAAAACACAAGAGAGTCCTAAATATTTTTACTACAAAAGAGACTTAATGACCTAAAAGACCCAAATAGTCCACTAAAAATTCTCTTATTTTGGTGCACTTAATCTTACCATAAACCCACTATATTTATAGGCAACAAAGAGAAATGTTCCCTAATAAAATAACTAATATGGGACAAAGCTACACATAACACGTTATATCTCCTACAAATGTTTTTAAGTTAAAATATGAAGGGTTCATCAGAAAGAAGTGCTGGTGGGGGCGTTCTTCAGCTTAGTGATGGCCAATTGGTTGTGACTTTTGTGGATTTCTTTTGTTCATTATCATCTTTGGAAGCAGAGGCTAAAGCGATGCTTTCTGGGTTGTAGAAACAAAAGAGAGTCCAAAATGCAAAACACCTAATACTAAAACACAAGAGAGTCCAAAATAATTTTACTATAAAAGAGACTTAATGACCGAAAAGGCCCAAATAGTCCACTAAGAATTCTCTTGGTTTGGTGCACTTAATCTTACTATAAGCTCACTATATTTATAGGCAACAAAGAGAAATGTTCCCTAATAAAATAACCGATGTGGGACAAAACCACACATAACAGGTTATACCTCCTGCACATGTTTTTAAGTTAAATATAAAGGGTTCATCGGAAAGAAGTGCTGTTGGGACGTTCTTCAGGTTAGTGATAGCAGATTGGTTGTGACTTTTGTGGACTTTTTTGTTCATTATCATCTTTGGAAGCAGAGGCTAGAGCGATGCTTTCTGGGTTGCAGCTTTGCTTGCAATGGGGTTATTAGCAAATTATCCTGGAAGCTGATTCTGCTACTCTTATTCAGATTTTGAGACAAGAGGTGGAGAAGTCATTGAGACTGGGTTCAGTTACTCATGCTCTTAACCAATATATGGATATCATTCATTCATTTTCTCACTATTACAGGGAAGCAAACTAAGTTCTTGATGCTTTGACAAATTTGAGAGTTAGAGCTGGGAATTCTTTTGTTTTGGACTCATTTGTTAGTTTGTCTATAGAGATCAGGAGTTATTTAAAGATGGATAAGTTAGTATATGTAATTTTCATTTTTTCTATAAGTAAGGTGTTATGTCTCACTCCTCGTTGTACTCTTAATGTTTTATTAATAAAAGGGGTAAAACGGAATTGGTGACTTAAAAAGCCACGCAAAAAAGTTAATAGCAGGTGCTCGTGCCGACGTGTCTTCCACTATTGGCCTGCCTGCCATTTGCCGCTGGTGGATGGTAGTGAAACTTTGCAAAATTTACATCTTGAAATTAGTTTCTCAGCATTTGAGGTTGATGGATCCTTTCTGGCGTTGAAGCATTAGAGATGGTTGGTATCTCCAAAAGCATTAGAGATAGTAGGTCTACAAACTTTTGGAGTGACTCCTAGCTCCATTGTGGACCTATTAGAGCCCTAGTACACAGTCCATTAAACTATAAGGAAGAAGAACTCTTGGTCAGCAATGTTTTTAGTATTAACAACTCCTGGAACCTCCATTCCCTTTCCTTTACCCTCCCCAGAGAAATTGCTGATCTCATATCCTCCACCCCTAGGCAAACCATAAATCCTGGCAAAGACTTCCTTAGATGGAAAACTTCACTGAATGGGAAATTCAGCTTCTCCTCAGCCTACGATCAAAACGTCACCTCCATAACCCTAGACTGATGCAAGTGCAAGATCTTAAGGAATCAAAGTCGTGTCAAGTCCCATGCATTCAATACTTTCCATGCCAAGTTCGTTGGGGACCAATGAATAAAGTGAAGAACAAGGCATTTTGGAAGTAAAGAGTCGAATTCAATCTTGTGTCAAGCTTGTGTCAAGTTTTATCATTTGCTTGAATAGAAGAATAAGGGCACACGTGTCCATTTTCCCTCGTTTTTCCTTAGTCAATTTCAGTAGGAATAAACTGACCAGCCATTAAGGTATGCTGGCCGAATTTCACTTGGTTTTTAGTCCATGTTTAATGTTTGGAAGTTTCCTAAAAACTAGGGCTATATGTTGGCCGATTATAGTTAGGTTAGGAGTAGGTAATTTGAGTCCAAATTAAATTAGGATTTCAAGTCTTTTGTAAGGCTATAAATAAGCCTAAGAACCACCGATTTTATTCAACAAGTTTTTATCAAATATTTTGTGAGTTATCATTTTCTCTTTCCAAGAGAGACTTTTTTGAATACTTGAGAGTTTTTCTTGAGTTATTCTACTTGAACTTATCAATCAAGTAATCACGTTGGTTGTGGCGTTCTTCTACCGAAAACATTGGTTCACTAAATTGTTAATTCGTGGGTCAAGATTAATTTCAAGGTTCATAAGCTCGGGATTTAAAGGGGTCGATTGTTCCGCCATCCAACTTGAATTTTCGTCTAGATCCATAGTTGACAAGTACGGGTTCATACCTTTGGGAGGGTTCGTATCAGTTAAAACAAGGGAAAATGGAAACGTGTGCCCTTATTCTTCAATTCAAGCAAACGACAAGACTTGACACAAGATTGAATTCGACTCTTTACTTCCAAAATGCCTTGTTCTTCACTTTGTTCATTGGTCCCCAAAAAACTTGGCATGGAAAGTATTGAATGTATGGGACTTGACATGACTTTGATTCCTTAGAATCTTGCGCTTGTATCACAGACCATCCATCATCATTTGGAATCTCAAAATTCCTACCCGAGTCAAAACCTTTATTTGGCTAGTAGCACACCAAAAAATTCCAACCAAAGACTTCCTTCACCACACAAACATCATCCCCACAAACACGTGCCCCTGTGCAAGCCAACTAGAAAATTCAGACCATGCCTTCCGGTCCTGCCCATCAGCCTTATACACGTGGCTTCACTTACGAGCTCCTTTCCTAGAGCAACAGCCAACACCTTACGTAGATTGGCTTAAAGCTGGATGTTCCAATAGACAAACCTCCCCCTTCTTTAACCTTCCTTGGGAATCCTCTTTGCCTACACCTGTTGGAAAATCTGGAATCATCGCAACCTCACCCTTTTCCGGCCTCACCTCCCTACTAAACCTCCGCATATTGCAGCCATCGATGCAGCAGTAGAATTCTACACATTAGGCCCCTATAGTCATTCATCCACACCTCATAGAGAGCTACAAGGATCCCCTCCCCTCTTGGGTGGATCAAACTCAACATAGATGGTTCCGTAACCACAAACCCAGGACCAGCCGGATGTGGCGGCTTGCTACGCAAACCTGATGGCACATGGATCAAGGGATTCTCAAGATTTATTAGCCATTCCACAAATCTTACGGCCGAATGTTGGGGGTTAAGAGATGGATTACAACTTGCTCTCTCTCTCAATTTTACACACTTACTTGTAGAAACTGATTGTAAGGTTATTTTAAGTCTCATAAATGACTCAACTTCATCTAACCATGAATTGACCCCAATTGTGGATGAGCTGTACCTTATTCAATAGATTTCAACAGTTCTAGATCCGGCACATCTACAGGAGGCAAACCGCTGTGCGGACATGCTTGCAAAGATTGGTGGAAAGGTTTTGTGTTCCTTTTCCCTTCATGTTAACCCCCCTCCCCAACTATGCCCCCTTTTGACTGATGATGTAATAGGAGTTGCACTCCCAAGAAATGCTCCAATGCGCTGTATTCAAACTTCTTATTTTAATTTAACTGTCTCAGTTTACCCAAAAAAAAAATAGTTTCTCAGATACATCAATATTCTTGCATAGATTTATCCAAAAATGGTTGAAAAAATCATCAGATGAGCCTAAACCAGTAGTGGCTCCTCCTCCTTCCACTTAAATCAAGATCAGAATCAATTTTTGCAGCAAAATCGTCCTTATCATATAGAACATGAACAAATCATCAGCAAAAATACCAAAGATCACGAATCAAAAGCCAAAGTTTTGAATTTCAAAACACATTTCATCAACTTTTAATCCACAAATTCCCAAGATTTAGTTGTATAGTCGTCATACGACAAATAAGGGCCATCGCAAAGCCAAAGCCAATCGCTTTAGACCAATTTTGATGTTTCCACACACCTAAACAAAAGAAAAAAAATTGCCTTGTGAAGAATACTGCTCTCTTGTACCTGAGTGTATGTGAATCTCTACGAGTAAAATGAAACGAAGGAAGTGATGGTGATAAATATCTATTTAGAGCATTGGATAGGATTGGAGTGGAGATCGGAATGCTTTTGGAAGAAGGTGATAATGGAGGTCGAGGAAATTCTAAAAATGTGATGGAAAAAAAAAAGTTTCTACAAGAGGGGTTGTTTGCAAAAGACTTTCTAACATTGTGATTTTAGCATTTGATAAATCGAGTTCAGTCAAAACTAGGTTGTCAAATCACGAGTTAAACTATTGGACGAAAAAAAAACCGAAAGATTATATTTTTCCGCAGAAACTTCGCATTTAGCAAATCACGAGTTTCATAATTTTTTCCATTTCTATTGCATATTTTTTTCCATTTCTGCTGCTAATTCAGTCCCTTTTTTTGTGTATTACGACATTTATGTATCATGTATGACAACTCCATAGAGTTCTGGAAATTCTTCTATGAATCTTGAGTTCATTCAAATTAAAAAAAAAAAAAATGTAGTGCTACAAAATTTGTCAACATAAATGGGATGTTATAACCGGCCAACAATAAAGAAGAACATAGGCCAAAACCAAAACCAGATAAAATGAATAAAACCCGAACAGCTCAGTGAGGGTTGAAGAAACATGATTCAAGGTACCTTGACATGGGATAAAACCAAGAAGGTTCGGCCCCAAAGCTTGATAATACTTTGGGAAATAAAAAAAAAAAAAAGAAAATGTGCTGTCTTATCTTTCTTTTCTTCATTTTTCTTCTTTCTTCCTATTATCTAGTGGACTGAAATCTTTGATAATACTTTATATGACTTGCTCGATTTCCTGGAATTCTTCCTATTCTTCCTATTATTTTTAGTTGCCGTGTCCGTTTTATTCTGGGTTTTGGTTTTGGGCCTATTTTTAGGCCTTTTTTTAATTTCCCAATGAACTTCGCATTCTCAGAATCACGAGTTCATTTCTTTTTTTTTTTTTTTTTTCACAAACTTCGCATTTGCAAAATGCGAGTTCAGAACATCCTACACCCAAATCACCCTATTTGCAGAAAAAATTTAAAAATCATAATATTTTTAGAAATTTCTCAATGGAGGTCTTGGTGGCTTTGTTTTGTTTTAGTTCGTTTTAATTGAGGTGTGGGTTTCTGTCTTTCTGTCAAGCATCAAAGTCTATAAATTCTAATTTTTATTAGATATTCTGTAAATTCTAATTTTTATTACATATTTCGTTTAGTTCAAAAAAGAAAAAAAATTAAATATTTCATTAAGTTTTTTTTTTGGCTGTTAGCTCATTTTTCTTTCCTGGGCAAGGAGCATTTCCCTTAATGAATTAGTAGTTAATTTCAAATTTTTTAAAAGTTGTCTTTTGCTCTTTTTTTTTTTCTTTTTCTCTTCTAAAATAAATACTAAATTATTTCTTTTTTAGATTTTTGTATTAGTGTTTTTACACAAAAAATTAGCTCCAATTTATACGCAATAAAAAAAAAAATCTGTTTTCCATGATATGTAAGGTACTACAACGGCATTTTTGAGTTCTAACACAAATTTTTATGGACGCTATTGATGTCAAAGGGTTTTTTGATAAACATTTGTCCATTTAGAGGGTTGGATTGTTATTTGTCCAAACCTCAAGATTTGTTTGGTAATTTGGCAAAATCTTAGGGGAGATAGATGTAATTAACCCAAAATTTATTCGGGAAACAGTTAGAAAATTCTTTTGGTGTTTCTAAAATACCCTTTTCTTGGACAAACATTTTTAGATTGGCAAAAACAAAGACAAATCTAACAAATAATATTCAATAGATATAATATTTATATTAAAAGAGTCACGTATTTAGAAGATTCTCTTGAATCAAGAAATCTCATAATTTTTGGAAAGTCCTTTACTTTAGGGAAATCAGTTACCTTTTTGTAATTATTGGTGACCCTTGATAATGATAAATCCATCATTAGTTACATCATTGGCAACCATTTCTTTTCAAAAAAAAAAAAAAATCTTAGGGGTGTTTGGCAAATGGTTTCATCCCTCACTATTGGTTTCAAATTCAATTATACCTATATATAATATTTGTTTGGGTCAATGGGAATGATAGGTCTCTTCTATGTATTTTCTGATTAACCACCTATTATTAGGAAATTATTTTATTCTCCTTAAATAATCTTAATTACCATTTTATTCTCATTAAATGTAAAAATAACAAAACAACACGTTACTGTTTCAACAAATAAAAAAAATGAAAAATGAAAAATAAAAATAATGAATTGTAAAATCCATTCCACATTAACAAATACATTATGGGCTTTTCTTAAAACTCATTATCATTAACCATTTTATAATACCGATAGTGATAGTGATTGTAGAATTCAAACCAAACAACTCCTTACACTGGTTTGTTAAAAAAAAAAAAAAACTCCTTACATTGCCTTATAAACGGGTTTTTATCACCATTATAAGGCAAGCTTTGCTAATACCACTGGTTGTGGAAACCTCAATTAAAAACATACATGGTTAAAGCTGATTCCCAGCCTCAAACTGGTGGTGCCAATTGCTAAAAATCAGCACGTAATAGCCTCAAAAAACCGCTACAGCCGGTGTCAAAGACTGCAGTTGGGAGGTTACTCTCATTACTACAAGCAATAGTTCATGGTTGCCACTATTGGTTTTTTTTTTTTATATAAACTGCCAATCATTTCTGGCGGGCGGGCTTGGCTACCCTTATTATTAAAATGCAAAAGAAATACAATAATAACTCAGGAGTACAAAGCTACCGACTACTCATTTAGAACACGACGAAATCTAAAAGTTGGAACCCTTGCACTATTGGTTGATAATCCAAAAAATTAACTAACCACAAAAACAAAAAAAGAAAAAAAAATATGACAGCAGCATGATATGTCTTAAAGAACGGGCAAGATGGCTCTGTGCGCCTAAAGCTTCTGTCAAGGAAGGGCTACAATAAGGGAATATAAAGGCTTGATGTATTTTTCTATTTTCATTCAATATTAAATTCACACATGTTAATGTAGATGCGATAAGGGATTGGTTCCATTCTTTGTTAATACGTGTATAGAGCATATAAAATAACGGAATCGTGTTTGCAACTTTCTGGACTAATTAATTAGATTATTCATGCATTCTTGATCCTCAAAAGTGTACACTAAATCCAATGACCTGTATGATCTTTAGGCACAAATAAAGTAATCATTAGTTTGCTGAAAGTGAAAACACACTAAGATCAGATTTTGATTCATTACTATGATCATCCAACGAATTCCTACATCTATGATTCTCTTAACATGAAAAGTTCTTTCTCTGATTGGTTGCTACTTCTACTAACACTCCTAGGGCTTGACCAAGAAAAATGCTTAGCCAATTACTAACGTACAAAGCCAACAAGAATAAGTGCTTACTTGTTTGATGAACTAATGTTTGTAGTCAGCTTTCCTTCTTCCTCTCCTTTTTAAGCCCTTATCATGAATGTTTTCTCGCTCTCACTCTCAATCTCACATATTTAGGGATGACCATGCTTTAGATTTGAATAGAAACTAGATTAGCGGTTTATTAAACTGGAACTAGAACTGAATTTGAAAAATCAGAACCAGAACCATAACCATAATTAAAGGTTTAGGTTCAAGTTCACGAAAAATTTGAACTGAAACTGAAACCATCAGTTCAAAATCCGTTCAAACCATCTAAAAATTCACTTATATCCTGATTGGTTGGGCCTATTTGGTTCAATTTAAAGTTTAATTTAATAGTCAGCACTCACATCAATAGCTTTAGTTTTAGTCTATTAACCTATTAGCACAATTTAGTAGTAAATATAACAATAACTGATTTAGGTCCAAATCTAATATAGTCAAAGTGTTAAAATTAAATTAATCAAGTATTAAATATAGTAATTGATGATACTTTGAACTTGACTAAGCATTACGACAAATTCACAAAAAGTCTTTTTTAAAAAGATCAAGAAAATAGCCGTTGCTAAATCAAAAAATAGCAATTTTTCTAAATCAAGAATACATGTATTTTTTTTCTTTTTCCTTGTCAAATCATAATGCAATAAAATTTATATTTTTCTCTATATTTGTTGTCATATATACTTAAAATCAATTTTGTAATAACATGTATTTTAACATAACTAGAAGAATCGAAACCGAAAGAAATCTAAACCATAACCGGACCGGAATCGAAAGTTCAGGAAGTGTAACTGTAACCATCTCTATAATAGTCGTTTTCGATTTCACCTTTCATAAGAACCAAAACCATCGGTTTTTAAATCAGAACCAGCGGTTCTAGAACCATGGTCATGGCTATACATCTTTATGGTGAGAGAGAAAATAGGGTTTAGGTTTTGTATTTTGGATATATAAATTCTATGCTAGAATTTGAAAACTTTGTTTTGGAGAAAATAATGTTATACTAAAAAGGTAATTTGCTAAGCAGTTGATTGAATAAAGAAAAAGAAAATATTTGATTGATCACAAATTACTCACGTTATTAAATATGTTATGCCTTGTCAAGGAAACTAACGAAAAAAGAACGGAATTTGGTCTTAATGGTGACGACATTTATTGAATCTTACGATAAAGAAATTCAAGTACTAATAGTAATATTATTTAAAAATATGTCTAGGTTCATTTAGTTAACAAAAATGATAAGAGAGTAAAATTAGGGATATCACTACAGGAAAGTGGGCTATTAGTATCAACAAGAGTTGTCGCTATTAAATAGTTGTCATTGAAACAAATTAGTGACAAAAATCCCTTCGTCACCACGCCACCACGGAATCATCGACATAGATGCTACCTACTGACAACTTAAAAGAAGTCATCATTACATCTTTACATACAATGATGACATGATGTTGTCAATAATTCAAAAGTCTTTTAGTTGTATTCGTGCTATACTTGCATTGCATTTTAATAGGAAAACTAGCAAATCAAGTCCAAATTTACAGGAACCAACATAAATCCAGAAACATCTACTAAGAAAATCAGCAGACCACGTTCAAATTACTAGCAAATTAACACAAATCCAAATCCAACTTTATAAAGACAAGATCTATTTCATCCAAAGCATCCACACGAGTTGGGAATGCCAACCATATTACCTTACCATTCACGTGCATACTTGAATATATCAAGTTTCTCTGCAAAAATTATCAAAAAATAGTGTCAATAGCCATACAAAAGCATCCTTGATCGACTTAGATATAGATGAAAGTTCCAAAAGAATTGGACTCCATGCCTTCATGAACTGCAATTATAATGTATCAAAAAGATAGGCATAATCAGTTAGAATGTAATGCAGAGACAGTAGAAGTTGAGTTGAATGGCAAGATAGATAGAATCTTATTAGAGTACATAAAATCATTTACATGAGATATGCTAGTGAACTTGACAGATACAAAACAGAGTATGATTTATCTATAAAAATAGAAATTAGGTGAAGTCACTAACATAAAAAATATAGAAGGGAAAAAAATATCAACTATTAGACAAAATGCAGGTATGGACGTAAGAGAGCAACATGACAAAAAAAAGAAACTTAACTAAGTCTGAAAACTATATAATCACACCAATTTTGCAGTTTTACAATATACATCAAAATGAAGAAATATATGTCAAATTCTGACCAAAGCAGACATTGCCACTTAATATATCACTTGTATAAACTAAAAATCACAAACAAAAACGAAGTGGATAAATTTCAATTTATGACCTTGCAAGTTGCAAAAGTTTCTTCTTGTAGCTTTACTTTATATCTACCACCTTGTTAGAGACAAAAAAAATAAAGAAGTAAACACAAATTCATGATTAGAAGAGGCATAGGATTTAGATGTTGAAGGGTTAACAGGGTTATTCTCACATGTTTGATCAATGAGTGATGAACTTGGAGTGATGAAAACAGTTGTACCTGAACTTGTAATTCTGGATGAAGTCCGTTGCTAATTGCTTCCAACTAAATTTGGAGATTATTGCTAGCTGTGAATCTATCTTCTAAGTGCTTGTCCTCATTTCTAGGTCCAGCCATCTACAAGCTAAGTAAACATAACTTAAGTTGCATACATCAAAGAACTGCAAAATTAGTGGCATTAGAAACTAGACTCATAATACTAATAATCACTAGAAGATGTGAACATAAGCTGCTCTATTTTGGCTCAAGTTTTAAAGACATTTCCAATACTCAACTCTGCATAACTAGAATTCAATCAATTTTCCAAATTTTCTGGTATCAATAGGAAATAAATTAGTACCTAAATTTTATACCATTGGAAAACTCTATGAATCTAGTTTCAAATGTAGTTGAAATCACTTGATTCTGATATTTCTACACGAAGTTATGACTAATTTTCCAAAGTTGCGTAGGGATCACTGTTATCATAGAATTAATGAAATCCAAACTTTTCTTAACTATGTATTAACTAGTACCCACTCTATTTGCCATGTATTACCTAGTATCCACAATGTAATCCAACATTTGATCAAGGAGGAGCTGACCATCTGACAAAGTAAGATGATGATCACATTTTGGCTGAGGCTCAAGAGAAATAGCTCACGGCAACTGATTGCTAGCTAAATGAGACTTAGGGTGCGTTTGATAAAACTAAAATCTGAAATCTGAAATCTGAAGTCTGAATACATTAAGTGATTGAATTGTTAAGTGCTAAATCTAATACATTTGAATGTATATTACATTCAGTGATAAGTGAATAACTTTATCACTTATTTTTGGGAGCAAGTTTTGCCTCAGATGTTCTATTTTCAATTATCAAATGGTCTAAATGTGTTAAGATCTGAATCTATTAAATTTAAGTACTGAATTGTGTTATCAAACGGGGCCTTTGTTAGAAGAGAGGTTAAAGACAGTTAATTAGAGCAGAGGTTTTGTATAAATAGAGGTGTCATGTACATGAATAAGCAGTTGAAAATACTCATTTGTAATCTCATTCTCTCCCTCAATAAAATCTAGCTATTTTTGTCTACTTTCTCTACTCCCTTTATACTCTTTCCTTCTTCTATCTTCCCTTCTTTCTATTCTTCTTCTTCTCTATCCAAACCAGATCATTATAGACTTCCCTTTGTGATTAAAAAAGAAAAAAACTTATCAGCTTGGTAAACAACTCATCAAATAAATGTACACTAAATCTACTTAACAGAGCATCTCTTGAGCACATCCGTAAACAATTTTCATGCTGTATCACATAGAATTAGAAAATCATAATTGCGTTGGAAAAACTTTCATGCATCTTGTAAGCGCAAATTTCATTGTTTAAGACAAAAGACAAGAAAACTTGTGTAAATATCAAATATATTGAATGAAACCAAAAATGATTACAATCTCTGAAATTTCTTAAATCAAAGAGTTAATCCCCTTTCAAATAATCTCAATCAAAGGACTAATGTGACTTGTTCTCCGATCATGAAAGACAGATCAAGAAAGACGCTTCCTATAATTTGGTCATAGAAAATGGATGATTTGATGATGGTTGAACACTTAAATCTTCATTTTTCAACCCTTCAACATGAATGGAAGGATTTGCTTTGATTTGATTTGGAGTTGAATTTAAGAGAAAAATCTCTTGAGAGTTTGATAGATTTTCTCCAAAACGTAGGGTTTTTCGATGTGTCTTGACCTGAGAGAGGATCTCTATTTATAGCTAAAATTTGTAGATTTGGTTTTTAACAAAACCCTATAGAACCTTCCTCCATTTGGGCCACTTGTAACTCAAGAAACCCATTTAAAATGGGCTTTAGTAATGGGCTAGCCTATATAGTCTATCGTGTTAATCAATTAATCCACTTTAGTTCAAATGGACATCATGAGTTTTATTTGATTTAATGGATATAACATTAGCCCAATTTGTGAGTCCAAAACATAATGGGTTTGTTTGGATACCAAATTATTTATCAAAATTTATTTACTTGCATCATCAACACATTTTCCAACCACCTTTTTATCTCACATGTATCACATCAAAAAAGTGCTACAGTATGTATTTTTTTAAAAAATTATCTCAAATAATCTATATCCAAACAAACCCAGATTTTCATAATTTAATATAATAATCAAGATCAATTTAATTTATTTAATCTTGACTAAATAAATCAAATAAATTTTCTTTGTCTATAAATGCCTCTACTTCAAGGTTTTGGTGAGGTATCGTTTGACAGTTGTTAGAAACAAGGCTTGAAGTATGAATTTGTTGCCTTGGAATTCTCTTATTTGTGTACCCCATTTGCAGCTTCATAACCTGAATAGTGGCTCGTGCTTCCAGAAAACACAGCAATTTGCCAAAATTCTAAATGAAGCTTCAGAAGAAAGTTGAACTTTAACATTGCAATTTCTTAAAATGGTCACGTGCATGAACTTCCTATTATTTTAAGCATCAAGGGTGCAAAACCAAGTTACCAAAGAAGAAGTTGCATCGTTGTAACGATTTGGCAATTGCCAAGTCAATCAACCACCAAAACTAAGCATTCATCGTGGACCTTCATATCAAAATGGGAGTTGCCAAAACCAAGCATTCAATCGGGCATTGGAAGCTACTGAAACCAACCCATTAAATTATTGGAAACTGCCTAACTGAATAACTTCCAAAACCATGCTCAACACATAACAACAAGGACTTCCGATTAAAGCATCGAGTCCCTCAATTTATCAGCATTGTTTGAGCTCTATGAAAGCAACCAACAAGAATCTTTGATGCTTGAAGTATAGCTGAACAAATCACAATATCGTGGCGAAAGATTTAACTGGAAAATTTCCACACCACCAAGGTAATTGTTGAACCCCTTTTTTTAGCTTTAATTTCAAGCTTTTCCTAGCTAAAGATCATCTCATGCTTGCTAAATTTTCTGTGTTTCGCACCATGTATCACTGATGAATCTAAATGGGAATTTGCATGCTCCATGACATTGTTGAATTCTTTTTATTGTTGAACAAAAGCTTGCTTGTCATGTCTTTGATATTTGAATTGGGTTTTACCAAAGTATCTGAATGGTTGAACAGGAATTTTTTTTTCATGCATTCCAATCACTTGCTCAATAGCTCCAGCAAAACTTAGGCCCGTTTGATAATACAATTCAGCACTTAAACTTAATGGATTCAGATCTTAACACGTTCAAACCATTTGATAACCGAAAATAGAACATCTAAATGAATTAAGTGGCACTGAATTTTTTAGACAAAACTTGCTCCCAAAAATAAATGATAAGCTATTCACTTATCACTGAATGTCATATACATTCAAATGTATTAGATTTAGCACTTAACAATTCAATCACTTAATGTATTCAGACTTCAGACTTCAGACTTTAGATTCCAGACTTCAGTTTTCAAATTTCACTTTTATCAAATGCACCCTTAGTGGTCATAGGTTAATCATTGACTTGATGGCAAAACACTTTAAACTTTGATTGTTATTTTGCATGCAAAATGGCGTCGTCTACTTTCCTTCTTTCGAATTATGTAACATTAAATCATGCAAAGTCCATAGTGTTTGCCTTTTTTTTTTAATTGCACAACTAGCATTCAAATTGTTTGCTTGCAACTTCGTGGTGATGTTACTTTGCTAAAAATAGTGGCAAACAAAACCTGCCCACCGAATGCATGGCACAAATCACTTTTCTTTCTTTGTTGTAAAACTAATGTGGTGGTGGGGCGGTATTTATATAGTGGGTACTATACTAATAGAAAGTAAGAAAACTAGAGAACTCGTGGAAATAGAGAGTTAGAGAGAAAACTGAAGTTTCATTCATTCAGAAATGAACTTCTTATGAACTGTATCTATTCTATTACAGGGGGCCCCTATTTATAGGGAGAATACAAACTAACTTATAGAGTAGCTTACAGTATAGTAGCAACTTACAGAGCAGCTTACAGTAGCTTACAGAGCAGTTTACAATACAGTAGCAGCTTACAGAGCAGTTTGACTTCATCTCGTAAGTCGTACTTCTCAAAAGTCGTGTTCCTCAAAAGTCGTGATTCTAAAAAATCGAGATTATCTCGTAAGACATGAAGACTCCGTCCTTATTCAAGAGGTAAGATAAAGTGATAGACATCTACATAAATAATTATTTCATAACACTCCCCCTTGGATGTCTATTACACAAAAAATGTGACTCGTTAAAAACCTTACTAGGAAAAAATCCTGTGGGAGAAAACCCTAGTGAAGGAAAAAAGAGTACACTATTCTTGTGTATTTATTTCTTCCCCTGATTCAAAACATCATCTGTGATCTTTCAACTGATGCATTCCAATATTTTTCACCAATTTTTCAAATGTTGCAGTCGGCAATACTTTGGTAAATAGATTTGCCAAATTATTGTCTGATCGAATTTGTTGTACATCAATTTCACCATTTTTCTGCAAATCATGAGTAAAGAAGAATTTTGGTGAAATATGTTTCGTCCTATCTCCTTTAATATATCCTCTTTTTAATTGAACGATACAAACTGCATTATTTTCATACACTATAATTGGAGTATTTTCTTTTCAGATGACAACCCACAATGTTTCCGGATATAATGGATCATCGATTTTAGCCAAACACATTCTCGACTAGTCTCATGAATTGCTACCACTTCAGCGTGATTCGAAGAAGTGGCAGTTATTGACTGTTTTGTAGATCTCCATGAAATGGCTATACCACCAAATGTGAATATGTATCCAGTTTAAGATCTTGCATTATACGGGTCAGATAGATACCCACTATCAGAATAGCCAAGGAATTCATGTCGAGATTTATTAGAATAAAATAGGCCAAAATTAACTGTTCCTTGGAGATAGTGAAAAATATGTTTAATATCATTCCAATGTTGCTTTGTAGGAGATGAGCTAAATCTTGCTAATAGACTAACAGCAAATGATATATCTGGTTTTGTACAATTAGCAAGATACATTAGTGCACCAATAGCACTAAAATATGGTACTTCATGATCAAGTATTTCTTCATCTTCCTCTTTCAGTCTAAAAGGATCCTTGACAGGGTCAAGTGATCGAACGACCATTGGGGTACTTAACGGATGCGCTTTATCCGTATAAAACCGTTTTAATACCTTCTGGGTATAAGCAGTTTGGTGAACAAAAATACCATTCTCCAGATGTTCAATTTGTAAACCAAGACAAATTTGGATTTTCCAAAATCTTTGATCTCAAATTCTCGTTTCAGATATTCAACTGCTCTTTGGATCTCTTCAGGAGTTCCAATCAAATTGAGATCATCAACATATACAGCAATGATTACAAAATTGAAACTCATCTTTCTTTATGAAAATACATGGACATATTGGGTCATTAGCATAACTTTCCTTGAGTAAACATTCACTAAGGCGATTGTACCACATACGTCCAGATTGTTTGAAATGATACAAAGACCTTTGTAATTTGATGGAATAAGTTCCTCTAAAACTTGATTTACATGCTTCAAGCATGCTAAATCCTTCAGGGATTTTCATGTATATATCGTTATCCAATATTAGGGTGTGCATCGAATTCGAAATCGGTAATTCAGAATTTTTCAAAATTTGGATTCTGAAAATTCCGATCGATTTCAATTCTGATTTCAAATTCATTCCGAATTGAATTAGGACGAATTCACTGAATTTGGTAATTAACCGAATTCACTAAATTCGGTAATTAACTGAATTCACTGAATTCGGTACCTTTTTATATTTCTATTTTTTTAAAAAAATTTCTGATATGCTGAATAGCCTAATTTAAATAATAAAATAATTAAATATATATTAATTATATATTAGTAACTTAATTAGACTTAATCTTATTATATAGTATTAGTCACATGTATTATTTTTATATTAATATATATATATATTATTTATTATTATATAAACAAATTTGAAACTGAAATCAGAACTTCCGATTTCGATTTTGATTTCGAATTCTGAAATCAAAATCGGAAATTCCGATTTTAAAAGGTTTATAACCAAATTCGAACCGAATTCGCCCAAATCGAAATCGAAAAACTGAATTAACTTCCGAATTCCGATTTCATCGATTTTGAATTTTCGAATTCATTTCGAAATCGGTCGGTAAATCAGAAATTTTCACATTTGCACACCCCTATCCAATATTCCATACAGATAAGCAGTGACTACGTCCATCAGACGCATATCAAGTTTTTCATGCACTGCTAGACTCACAAGATATCTGAATGTAATTCCATCCATTATCTCGGAGAGTATGTCTCATCATAATCAATTCCACGTCTTTGTGAAAAGTCTTGGGCTACTAGCCTTACTTTATATCTCATGATTTCATTTTGCTCATTTCTTTTTCTCGCAAATACCCATTTATAACCAACTGACTTAACACCTTCAGGTGTTTGGACAACAGGTCCAAATACATTTCTTTTAGTCAGTGAATCCAATTCAGATTGGATCGCATCTTTCCATTTTGCCAAATCATTTCTTTTCTGACATTCATCAACTGATCTCGGTTCATGATTCTCGTCATTTTCCATAATATCAAGTGCTACATTATATGCAAAAGTATTATCAATAATGATTTCTTTTCGATTCTAACTTTTTCTTGTAGTAACAAAATTTATTGAAATTTCAATAGTTTCATTCTCTTCAGGAGTAAGCTTTTCAGGAGTTGGCTCTTCAGGAGCAATCTCTTTCGAAGATTTGAATTTTGTCACTATTAAGATTTTGAGATTCTAGATCAATTCTTGAGTTCTCAATCTTACGCTCATCATCCAATCCCTTTTTCTTTCGAGAATTTTTATCTTTGGAATCTAGGGGTCTATCACGTTTCAGGTGGGGTCTAAACTCATTAGCACTTGAAATTTGTCCTTCAGGGATATCAATTTTTATTGGTGCATTTTCTATAAAATATATGATTTTGTAACTCTTCTGGAGTCATTGAACGCATCCGGTAATTGATTTGCAATTTGTTGCAAATGAATAATTCGTTGAACTTCCAGATCACATTGTTTTGTACGAGGATCAACGAAATCCAGTGATATCTTCCAAGTGATTTCCTATTTCGGTTGATCCTTTCCTCCCCCTAATGTCGGAAAATATGATTCATCAAAATGATAATCTGCAAATCTTGCAGTAAATAGATCACCTGTTAAGGGTTCAAGATATTTAATGATAGAAGGTGATTCATACCCGACATAGATTCCCATTCTTCTTTAGGGGCCCATTTTAGTACGTTGGGGTGGTGCAATGGGAACATAAACTGCACACCCAAAAATTCTCAAATGAGAGATACAGGGCTCATGACCAAAGGTTAATTGTAGGGGAGAATAAGTGTGATAACTTGTCGGCCTGATTCTCACTAGTGTTGTTGCATGTAGGACAACATGTCCCCGAGCAGATAAGGGGAGCTTAGACCGCATTAATAATGGTCTGAAAATTAATTGCAATCGCTTAATAAATGATTCCGCTAAACCATTTTGTGTATGAACATGAGTTACAGGATGTTCAACCGTTATTCCAACGGACATGCAATAGTTATCAAATGCATGTGATGAATATTCACCAGCATTATCTAGACGAATTTTCTTAATTCGATAATTGGGAATTGTGCTCATAATTTTATTATTTAAGCGAGCAATCTCGCAAACACTAGATTGCGTTTGCGAGTGGATAATAAGCATACATGTGACCATCTTGTTGATGCATCAATTAGCACAATAAAATATCTGAATGGTCCACATGGTGGATCTGCAGACCCACATATATCACCCTGAATTTGTTCTAGAAATGTAGGAGATTCAATTCCTACTTTAGTTGGAGATGGCCTAACAATTAATTTCCCTTGAGAGCAAGTAACACAGGAGAATTTATTTGCATTCAACACCTTTTGACCTTTTAATGAATGGCCATGTGAATTCTCAATTATTCTCCGCATCATGATGCAACCAGGATGTCCAACGCGATCATGCCAAATCATAAAATCATTGGGATTAGAAGACTTCTGGTCTTCTAGGTGATTAATTTCAACTGCATCTATTTTTGTATAATATAAACCAGAAGAGAGAGAAGGCAGTTTTTCTAATACACATTTCTTGCCAGAAATGGTATTTGTGATTAATAAATATTCACCATTTGTCTTATTCATTGTCTCGACATGATATCCATTTCGGCGGATATCTTTAAAACTCAACAAATTTCTTCGAGACTTAGCAGAAAGTAGTGCATTATCGATCACAATTTTAGTTCCTTCAGGGAGAAATACAGTAGCTCTTCCAGAGCTGTCAATCAATTGAGCACTACCACTAATGGTATTAACATTCATTTTTCCCACATTCAGATGGGAAAAATACCTCTCATGCTTAAGTATATTATGTGTAGTTGCACTATCATGAGATAAATTTTATCATCACCATTATTTAATCCCAAATATTTGGCATCCATTTCTTCTTCGGGAAGAAATGATAAAGAAAGTATAAATAAAAGTAAATGTGAGGCCCCGATTTTTCCCCAATTTCTGGAAAATATTAAATAATGTTAATTATAGTTATTTTGGTTTGCCAAGGTGTTTATATGGTTTGTTTTGCTTTTAAAAAGTGTTTGGTTTGACTGCTTGTGTTACAAAGTTTGAAAACCTAATTTGATTAAAACCCTAGTTTTTTGAAAACCCTAAATTGGGAGAAAACCCTAATATGTATATGCAAAACCCTAGTTTGGATTTGTAAAACCTTAGTTTTGAAACTACATTTAAGTTTTACGTTTAATGAGAAGTTTGTTATTTCTTGATTTTACGTGTGTTAATGCATGATTAAGAAGAGGTTGATTTCTAGGTGGTTAGTGATCTAAGTAGGTGTGAAGCTTTGATAGACTAGGTTAATTTATGCACTTATGGACTAATTTGATAGGAAAAGAAGTTATGAGGGAAGAGTGGAAAAGACCTAAGTTGCTAGGTTTTTGGGCATGATATTTTGACCAAATTTGACCAAGTGAAAAAAATCTTTGAGATTATCTCTTGGCTTATTTAAGCCTTGTAGCTGCCGAGGAGAAAATAGGAAAGGAAACCGTGAGGGAAGAAAGAAAAGAAGGAAAAAAAGAGGAAAAAAAAGAAGAAAACTTGGGAATTTTGCAACTTTCAACCCACGTTGAGTTGGGAGGAGAAGCTTGGACTTGAACCCTTGAAGTTTCACCAAGAACAACCTCAAGAAAGGTTTCTCCTAGTTTCCTATAAGCTTGAATTGAGTTGAAGATTTTGAATTGAATTGAAGGATTTTGTAGTTTTCATGGCTTGAATCATGTCTATTTTAGCTCATGGAATGATGTTATGGATTGGAATGGTTGAATTTGATGTATGTATGCTTTGTCATGATTATGAGTTAGGGTTAGGGTTTTGTATTAGTGTTAATGGTAGAAATTAAGGTTGGATTGTACGTTTAGTTGTGTGGTTCTTGATTCCCAAAATTGAGCGGTTGGTGGGCTCTTGAATTCCCACTTGTGGTGTGTTGTGTGTGTAGTGTGTATGTGCATTTGGAGTGGTGTGAGGTGTGTGAGGAGCTGTTTTGCATGTGTGTATCTTTTGCATGAATGTGTTTTGGTTCAAAAATTCGTTTGGGCATTGAGCGGAAAAACAGGATTTTGACTGCAAGTTTGGCGTCGTTTGGTGTTGTTCCTTTGTGATTTAGCTTTTGTCCAAACACGAAAGTTATAGCCCTTTGTTCTAGCTTTCCAACGCATCTAGAATTTCTTGATTTGATTAGTGCTGAGTTATGCCGTTTGAAGTTGGCCTGTCGGCATTCTGGCGAAATTCGAAACTGTTTCTGCGTTTTTGGCCTAGATAGAGTAAATCTGGGTTGATGTTGTCTTCACGAAAGTTGTAGGTTGTTCTCTTAGCTTCGAAACAGCACCTCATACACTCAAATCCGATACTTGTAGCCTGAGATATGGGCAATGGAGTACAAGGTGTCAAAACTGTTTTTCCACCTTCCAATGTGTGTTTTCCGTTTTCGAGTTGTCATCGTTCGTTTTCCGCCCAATGCCCACGTATGTGCTTCTTTTGCTATTTTAAGTGTTTATAAGCGTTTATGAGAGCTTAGTTCATTGGGCATATGCATGTCGCGTCGGTTCACCTTTGAAATGATTTTCTTCCAATCTTATGACAAGATTGTTTAAATAGAAACCAAAAGGGGTTGATGGTTTGATTTGCATGTTCCGTGAGTCAGCGGACGTGTGGCGTGTTTGACTTCTACATTATCTTGCTTACGCTCAATTATTGGTGAGTGTTCCTTGCATGTTTGTGAATAAACCGCTCACATGTTGACGTGTTTAAATGCTTTTAATAATTATGTGAAGGCGAGTGTGTACTTTATCACACTCGGCCTACTTTGTCTTTTCCATTGTTTGTATATTACTTGCATGTAGGTGTGTATTTTACCACATGGGCTGAATAAGGCCTTTCCCCCGTTATCGACCTATTCCGGACTTCGGTCGGGTAGGTTGGTACGGTAGAGTGATTAGTATTACCACTAGGAGTTATAAGGTGGAGTAGGGGTTGAGTGAACAAGACGGACTGCAACTACTTCCAGTGGAACCTGTATCCTTTCAGGGTATTTTCCCGGTTTATGTATTTATACATTTTATGCTTATAATGAATTATATTAACCTACTAAGTGCTTGATATATTTTTGCTCCATTCTTGTGTGATTTGTATGATATTAGGGATCACTCACTTGGGCTTTTAGCTCATCCCTTTCAACTTTGTTTTCCTTAGCGGGTTGAGATCGAGAGCTGGGTTACACTAGGTCGATTGGGTTGGAGACCTAACCTTGTATTTTGATGCAGCCTTGTATTTTGAATTGTACTAATGGAATGTTGGATGGATGGATAAACTTTTGTATCTGTAATTATAGTTGGGATGTTTGTGGTTCGTTAAGGAAATTTTGGGGTTTAATTATTCTGATTGATTTGAGGATATTGATGTATTTTGTTATTTGCATTTGAACTAAGGATGGTAGTGAGTCCGTGAGAGAGACAGGGTTATAGGGAGAGGTGGGCTGTCATAAATATTAAGAAAGTGCGTAATATACATAACTCAAAAGGAAATTACACAAAATATGCGAAAATAACAAAAGAACAAAATGCTAAGTAAATTGGATATTTGACATCAGGTCATTTGCACCTTCAGGGTGTTCAAGGAAATCGGCTACGTCGAGATGTGCTATATCAATATTAGCAACATCATCATTAGAGATATTCTCTTGATCAATAAAGTTTGTCTCAGCACCTTTATCTTTTTTTTTTTTCAATGATGCTTGATAAACCTCAACGAAGTGCTCCGCCGTACGACAGGTATGGGACCAAGGGCTTTCCATGCCACATCGGTAGCATTTATCTTCATGAATTTTCTTTTCTTCACCTTTCTTATCATTGTCCCTTTTTTGGGGGTTATTTTGTTTCTTACCACGGTGATAGTCATTGTAATATGGCATGTATCTGCCACGACCACGGCCACGACCACCATGGCTTATTCCACACATTCACAATGGACTAGTTCAGTTGCTTTCGGGACTCATGATTTTTCAATAATAATTCATTATTTTGCTCAACCAATAAAAGGTCGGTTTAGAATATTTTCTAAAACCTTTCTCTCGATATTCTTTAGCACATTCGAGACATGAAAAGTGAAAAACATTTGTTTCAACATATCCTCATCAGTCACATTTTCCCCACATAATTTTAGCTGAGAGATAATTCTGAACATGGCTGAATTATATTCACCAACAGATTTAAAATCTTGTAGTCACAGGTGAAGGCAAGAATACCTGGCTTTTGGAAGAACGACCAACTTCAGGTGGTCATAGCTTTCTTTCAAACTATGCCAAAGATCAAATGGATTCTTGACTATAAGATCTTCCATTTTCAGTCCTTCATCCAAATGATGATGGAGGAACATCATGGCTTTGGCTCTGTCTTGGCTTGTTGCATCATTATCTCTGACAATAATTTTGCCAAGACCCATGGATTCAAGATGTATTTCAACATCCATTGCCCATGATAAATAGTTCTTTCCAGAGATATCAAGAGACACAAACTCTTGTTTTGTGAGGTTAGTCAAAATAAAAGTGAAATAGATTAATGATGAGAAATATTACCTCTAAACGTTCGGTAGAAATCGACCAAAGAAGCGCCCGATGATTGATCTAACACTGGCAGAGTTTCAACAGAGTCTTGTGTTGATAACGTGTTGTAAAACTAATACTAATGTGGTGGTGGGGCGGTATTTATATAGTGGGTACTATACTAATAGAAAGTAAGAAAACTAGAGAACTCGAGGAAATAGAGAGTTAGAGAGAAAACTGAAGTTTCATTCATTCAGAAATGAATTTCTTATGAACTGTATCTATTCTCTTATAGAGGCCCCTATTTATAGGAGAATACAAAGTAACTTACAGAGCAACTTACAAAGTAGCTTACAGAGCAGTTTACAATACAGTAGCAGCTTGACTTCATCTCGTAAGTTGAACTTCTCAAAAGTCGTGTTCCTCAAAAGTCATGATTCTAAAAAGTCGAGATTACCTCATAAGACATGAAGACTCCGTCCTTATTTAGGAGATAAGATAAAGTGATAGACATACACATAAATAATTATTTCATAACATTCTTTTTTTTTTTTGCTTCCTTGAATTTTCCCTTGTACAAAACAAGGATCACCACTAACTTGTTGCTGCTAAAATTTTTTCTAGATTGCATCATGTGTTGTCACCCTTTGCTTGAAGCGGATTGATACTTGGGTATTCAAATAAGGCTGCCCAATTACATCAATTGTGGCCATGAGTCTAGAACGAAGAATTTTGGCATTCAAGGCGCTCAAGTAATTCACCTATTCCACGACTTTTACTTCCTGTCAATATCAACTCCTCTCTTTTTTTTTTTCCTTTTTTTTCTGCATCCTCTTTCATTCGAAGCTTGTATATTCGCAATGGGACATATTGGTGAAAGCCAATGGTAGGCACTTGACTCGGGGAAGGCATATCCACAATTTGAAGGAGGCGCAATTGCAAACTTCCACGAGAATGCTTCAATGATAGCTTTTCAAACTTGAGACACCCTTTCTATATGAAAACCCAAGGACCTCACGCCAAGACTTTAATGAAATTACTTCAATGATAACCTCCTACAGTTTGAGAAGTCTTCTTTACATTAAAGTTCAAGGAGTCCACCTCACGCCAAAACTTTAATGAGATCACTTCAATGATAACTTCTCAGAGTTTGAGAAGTCCCTCTATATTAAAGGTCAAGGAGTCCACTTCACACCAAGGCTTTAATGAAATCACTTCAATGATAACTTCCCAAAGTTTGAGAAGTTCTCTCTACATTGAACCTCAAGGAATCCACCTCATGCCAAGGTTTTAACGAGATCACTTCAATGTTAACTTCCCAAAATTTGAAAAGTCCTCTCAACATTAAAACTCAAGGAGTCCACCTCACTTCAAGACTTTAATGAGATCACTTCAATGATAATTTTCCAAAGTTTGAGAAGCCCTCTCTACATTAAAGCTCAAGGAGTCCACCTCACACCAAGACTTTAATGAGATCACTTCGATTATAGCCTTCCAAGGCTTAAGAAGCCCGTTACATGAAGATTTTTCTCCATAAGCTTCCATAACGTCCTACCCTGTCTTGAGAATCCTTTGTATGAAGATTTTTTCCTTAAGTTTCCATGACTACCTACCATGGTTCACGAAGTCCGTTGCATGAAGATTTTTCTTTAAACTTACATGATGGTCTACCCTGGCTCGAGAAGCAAAGACAATCGAACAATGGCCCACCACTTTGACGTGCATGTCAGTTAGCGAGGAGATGATTTTTTTTTTTAGAGTTGTAACTGAACTTAGAAGTTAGCCCCTAAGTTGCCTACGTATCTCAACAGAGAATCAAATCACGCGTAGTTCCTACCATTCATAGTTTTAGCTCATGTGGGTCAGGAACATCTATTTGTTTACCATCTTAAACTTGGTGGAGTGTTTCAGTAGTTTAACCATGTATTATACTATTGGTGGCTACCGTCCACAGGTTTAGCTCATGTGGGTCAGGAGCAACATGCAGTTTAAACTCATGCATCATGGAGCACTTGAAACAACTTTTGACTTGAAGACAGTTTTTACTCATATCAAGGAGATTTGATATAATTTGCAACATGGGGACAGTTTATACTCGTGTCAAGGAGGTTTGATAAAATTTGAAACATAAAGGCAATTTATACTCGTTTCGAGGAGGTTTGAAATAATTTCAAATTTGATAATAGTTTATATGTGTGTCAAGGAGATTTGATATAATTTGCAACATCGAGACAGTTTATACTCGTGTCAAGGAGGTTTGATATAATTTGCAACACAGAGACAGTTTATACTCATGTCAAGGAAGTTTGAAGTAATTTCAAATTTGAAGACAGTTTATACTCATGTTGAGAAGATTTGCAGACAGTTTAGACTCTTATCAAGAAGTGCTGGACATGTTTTAGTTTGCAAACCAACTTGTGTGGTGCACAAAGTTTGTATGATTGAAACTTACATTTTCATCTTTGATGTGATTCCTACACTCGAGAAAGATGTAGAAACACCCATAAGTCCAAGAATTGAGATATCAATGTTGGGGATGGATCGACTTCGAGACTTGGACTACTCAAGACACAAATTCAAGGTAGAAGACATCACAATCAAGAAGGTGCTTGATTGATAAGTCAAATGAAAATCTAAGGTCAGCCTTACGATGCTTAAATGTAGCTTACACAAGCCAAAAGATTGCACTCAATAAAAAGATGCAAATCTGAAATTTTATTTCATTCGACAAAATGTCCCCCATTTTTGGATGAATTTTAGGCTATTTATAGCCTTACAAAACCCTAATAATACTAGGAAACAATGAAGATAAAATTTAGTTCCCACTAGGCTAAGGAAAACCAACTTTTGATCTAATCCAACTAGTAAACATAAACCTAAACCAACTAGGAAAAGTAAACTTAATTCAACTAGGAAAAGGGTAAAAATGAGCCTAATCCAGCTAGGAATTGGCCGAACAACTTAACAAAATAACCTACTAACAACTGCTAACTACTAATGCTAATTCGAGCCAACCATGACAAGGTGGCTGATTGCTTATTGAAGGAAAACAACAAAAGACTAACAAAGCTAACACGCCAAGCAAGCACAATGAATGCCAAAAGCCTTGTTCTTCACTTTATTCATTGCACCCCATCGAACATGGCATGAAAATTCTTGCACACGTGGGTCTCGACCTAAGCTTGATTCATGACAATTTTGTGCTCGCATTATTCTCCCCCTCTTGAGAGGATTCAACATCAAATCAAAGTTTTGTTTGGACAGCAACAACGCAAAATACAATGCTTTGAACCTAAGCCAGGTAGCATGCCTTCTTTCCAACTTGAACTCAGGCTCAAACCAATGCACATGCTCCAAATTCATCTTCCAATGAGAATGGTGCTGCTTTGAACCAATACCTGGGTTAAAGACAAAACATGAAGAATGAATAACAATAGAATACACATAAATCCCAAACTTACCAAGTTGATAACAATATGGAAACACTTGATTTCCATGCATCATGGAATGGAAATCAGCAAAGAAATTAAACAATTCATGCTCTAGTGTAGAAGAAATCATTTGTGAAAGCGAACGTCATCTCTGAAGGTTAAACAATTCATGCTCAAGCATAGAAGAAATCATTCAGAGGTAAGGCACCTCAATATGGCCGAACATATGTTTGCTTTTTCCTCCTCCCCAAATTCGGCAATCATCTCCCCCTTTGCTTTCTTATTGTCAACTAGCATCTCGCACGATTCTTCTTGAACCAATTCTTGATGATTAGCTAGTATGGTTGGAGCACCAAGTAGTTCTTGATCATTAGCAACTTGTAGCTGATCTTTGTTAGCATGACCCTCCACAAATTCCTTTTTAAGAGATTCTTGAATATGGCATTCAACTTTCTCCTTTACTTGCTTCTCAAGTAGACAACGTTCAAAACTTAGATTTGTATCATCTTCAAGTATAATTTGTCCTTGTTGAGCGAACTCCATGACTTTACCTTTGAAGGTAAGGCACCTCTCAGTGGAATGACTAGCCAAGCGATGATACCTATAGTAATTTGGGTCGCTAGCACGCATAGAGTCTTCAGGGCATTTTGACCTTGATAACTCAATAAGTTTTGCTTGTAAAAGATCATCAAGTATCCTTTGTACATCAGAGTCACCAAATGGATATCACTTTTTTTACATCTCCATGAAGGTTTCTCCTTTGCCTCCACCCTCTTGTAGATGATTAGACTTTGGAGTCACTTTTCTTCTTCCCTTGGCAGAGACTTTGATAGGTGCATTACTTGCCATTATGGTTTCTTCAAAATTTGAAGAGTACACCCATTCTTTGATTGTGACTTTTCCATGACTTTACAAGGATTAGGAGTAAGTGGCTCTTGTCCTTGAAGGTTAATCTCTATATTGTGATGTTTTGTGGACAATTCATTGAAAGTTTCTAGTTGTTTGCCTTGTGAAATGTATTTGAGTCCCCAATGCATACCTCGAATGTACATCTCAATGGTAGAGACTCAGAAATCCAATCTTTGCAATTGAGGCTCAAGGTCCTCCAACGATCAATGAAGTCAACAACAAGTTCATTCTTCCACTATTGTGTATTTGAGAGTTCAGCCATATTGGCTGTCCTCCTTGCACTGTGAAAGTGATTAAGAAACTCTAGCTCCAACCGCTCCCAATTGTCAATGAAGCTAGGTTCCAAATCTGCATACCAATCAAAGGCATCACCTCTCAATGAATGAATGAATTACTTAACAAGCAAATCGCCGTCAGTACTAGCATTGTTACAAGTTTCTACAAAATGTGCAACATGTTGCTTGGGATTGCCTTTGCCATCAAACTGTTGAAACTTCAGAGGTTGATATCCGATAGATATCTTCAAGCTGTCAATTCTTACAGTGTAAGACTTGACATAGCCACTGTACGTCTTGGTGCTTCCACCAATCTTGTCTTTGACTATGCCCTCAATAAATTCTTTCAAATTGTCAACATGAATTTGCCATCAGGAGAGATTGAGAACTCTTTTATCGTATGCAACTTTACATCATCCCTCTCCTTCTCTCTTGATGATGAGTCACCTTTGTCTTGCACTTTGGATTTTTGTTTGGATGCATTGAGACTATTTTCTCCCATGTTCTCCACCATAGCCATTAATTTGGTTATCTTGATGTCTTGATCTTGCACATGAGTTGCCAACCCTTTAACAATCTTAATCAAATTAGATATTTGATCTTCAAAGGTTGTAGTATTGGTCATCATCATAGGCATCATCACCAAATTTATTGAATCACTTGAGTTATTAAACATTGAGTCGTGGTCATCCTTGTCGCTAGGCAATACATCAAGGTTCTTCTCGTAGGTGGTAGCAGCATCCTCCTTTGTTTTTTGTGCCAATGCCTTCGTCTTGCTCCTTGTTATAGGACCAGGATCTTGCACCCCACGATTTGTAGAAATAGCAAAGATTGAATCTTCAAAAGTGAAACTCGCATTCTTGCAATCCATTGTGGCTGTATTCTTGAAATAGATGCTTGTAAGAAGAGAACAGATGAGAGGTAGAGATGGTCCCGCTGAGCATGCTAGAAATTTGTAAGTGCAAATTTCGTTGCCTAAGACAAAAGACAAGAAAACTTATGCAAATATCAAATATATTGAGTTAAAAAGAAAAGAATTAAAATTTCTAAAATTTCATAAATCAAAGAATTAATCTCCTGATTCTTCTCTTCAAATAATCTCAATCCTTCCTTTGATTTGATTTATATTTGAATTTAAGGAGAAAATCTCTTGAGAGTTTGACAGAGTTTCTCTAGAATGTAGCGTTTTTCAATGTGTCTTGACCTGAGAGAGAACCTCTATTTATAGTCAAAATTTATAGGTTTGGTCTTCAAGAAAATCCTATAGAACCTTCCTGCATTTGGGTCACTTATAACTCAAGAAACCCATTTAAATTAGGCTTTAGTAATGAGCCGATCCATATAGTCTATCATGAATTAATTAATCTGTGAGCTCCCGTATGCCCTACCTATTTCCAGTTACATACTTACACGTTTTGTATGAATTAACAATCGTTTTGCCTTGTTTGTGATCATGCAAAATCCCTACTTGTAACCTATGAAATTTTGCTGAAAATTTCAGCAACTGCTACATATATTTATAATACTAGAAAATATGTGGGGAGCAAAGTATAATGGTACTTGAAATTCAAGGACCAAAAAATAAATTGAACTTTTGCAATTTAGGCCTTTACTAAAAATAGAAATAGAAGGTAAAATTCTTGTCTTGATTCCTCTTGCCTTGGCTAAACTTGAAGAGGCTTGAAGTGCCTTGAATCTTCTTGAATTTTCCTACAAGCATGACAATGCCAAGCCTTGAACACTTGTTTTGAAATCAAGTTACTTAGTTGTCCAAATTGTGCTTAGTCGTGCTTGGTATTTTGTCTATAAATACTTGAGGATTTCTAACACTTGAACCATTTGCATCCTTAATATAACCTTGGCTAGGAATAGGAAGAAAAACTAGCCAAACTACAACAAATTTTCCTACTACAAAAAAAAAAAAAAAACAGTCAAAAATCGAGAGCAAGGACTTGAAGCTTGATTGGATTTTGCGTGGCCTTGCTTGTGATTTCTGCCAAACATTTCATGCTTTTTGATGCGAATCCGGTGGGCTACCATATATATTCACATTCAAGCCATCTCATGATCAAGTTAAACCACTTAGCAATTTGGAGGAGCAATCATTGCCTTGTGTCATCTTGCTAAGTGTGCCTGAGGGTTCAAGTGGCATCACTCCATGATTTCGTTCATTTTAGTTCATAGATTACAAACCGAAGACTTGCACTTGTTAGCATTTACAAGCGAGTCTTACGCTCCCTCTCCTGCGTGGGCGTGGGCACACTTTACAAGCTAAAGTCTTCTGGTCGTTGAATTATTGAGCAGTCTTTTTCCATTCTTAGTTAGGTTAAAATAAATTCCTAATTGTTTAGCCTCTAGTATTATTAGTAGTTTCCTAAAAACTAGTTTCCTAGTTAGTTAAGGTTTCGGTTCTTCAAGCTTTCAAAGCTGGCCGAATTTAGGTTTCCTACTTAGATTAGGATTTCGTATCTTGTAGGCTATAAATAGCCCTTCTTATTTCGATTTTTAACAACAAGAATTTTCAGAAATAACATTGAGTGTTTTATCACCTCTCTTGTTTCTTTGAAGCGACTTGAATACCTTAGAGTGCTCTTTAAGGGTTCATTGACTTATCAATTCAAGAACACGTTGAATTGTGGCGTCTTCTACCATTATACCAACGTTCGTTGTCCAAGTGCTCAACGGGTGAAGGTCTTCCGCTGTGTGTTCCAACTTTTGTTACCAAAATCCTAGATCCCGTTCTTGGGTAATGCGGGCTGCGTTACTTATGCGTAGGTTAGTATCGGTTAACCTCGAGCTAGTTGGAGGTAACAAAGTATATCTTTTTCTTCTCTTGAGTGATTTATTTTCGTGTCTTGTGTTTTTTTATTTCGGTTCCAAAAAAAAAAAAATCGGAGTTACTGTTCGTCCACACTGTAGCGATACTGTTCACAACTACTCGTTCACCATTACTGTTCATCCGAATTCCTCTTGACTGCATCATTCAAATTCTGTGTTTTTTTTTCCTTCGTGTCCTTGCTGTTTTTGTGTCTATTGTATGTCAAGAAAATCAATTGGAAAAACAAAAAAAAATTTTGGGTTTTTACCTTACTGTTATCATTTCTTGTCTAGTTCTTGTTCTTCTTGTTGAGTCAAATCGTTTCTTGTTACTTGCTGTCCTTTGATGAGTTGAGTCATCTTGTTGTTGCTATCCAAAATTTCCTTTAGGGTATCTTGCATCTTCTAGTCTTGTGTCTTGAGTTAAAAAAAAATTTGTTCCCAAACCTGTCCGAAGCTTTCTTGATTGCTGGAAAAATCAAAGTCATCTTGTGAAGTCTTGTAAACCTGAATTTTTTTGGGAAAAACTGATTGAATCTTGAAGCTTTCTTGATTGATATCTTGAGTTCTTGAATTCTTGGGTGAATCTTGAAGGCTTTGGTTCAAAAGAAATTGATCTTCGATTGATTCTTGAAACCTTGCACATTACTTTCCAAAATCTATTTTCCAAAGTTCCTTGAACTGCCAAGTTCGTTGCTGTCTTGTTTTTAAAAAAAAAAAAGAGCAACGAAGCAGCAAGAAAAAAAAAAAAAAAGAAAGCCTAAAGACAAACAAATCATCAAAAGGGAGGCTTTAACATCGGGTAAAGGAAAGAATTCCAAAACAGCTTTGGAAACAAAACAACTTCCAAAACTGATTTGGAAACAAACCAACCGCCTCAACTTGCTTCTTTTGCTGCCCGAAATTGTTCCTTTTGGAAACCAGTATGTGCTGGTTGATTGCTGCCTAAAACACACCTGGAAAGCTGCCAAATTTAGCCGCATATACTGCCCAGAAATCCCAACAATCCAACCAGAAAATCAAACCCAGGAATTCTTGTCTTGCAACCATTTGAGTTTTATCCCTAGGGTTGTGTCCATTAAATTTCCAGCATTCAAACTTGTCTAAATCCCGTAGTTCTTTATCCTTGTTGAGCACGAACTGGTTTAAATCTTTGTTTCCTAATCTTTTGTGTCTTAGTTTCCTAATTCTTTTTGTAGTGTTTCCTAATCCTTTGTGTCTTAGTTTCCTAATCTGTTTGTGTCTTTGATTCCTAAACTTTGTGTCTTTGTTTCCTAATTTTTCGTGTCATTCTTGCCTAATTCACTGTGGTCTAATTTGGTAAGTTGGTCTACACTAGAAGAAGCTCTAATTTCTTCAAGTTGTTACCAAAGTTGACTTGAGAAGTGATTGGTGAGAGTAATAGAGTGTTTATTGAGTGTAAACACAAGGGTTGAGTGTATACACGTAAGGGAGTGCATGAGGTCTATTTGCTTTTATTACTAATCATTTTTGCAGGTTAAATGGCATCCCAACAAGCTGAAATTAGTTTCATGATGGAGTCCTTGAAAGAAGCATTAAAACAAGTGATAAATGACAGTTTTGAGCCTCTTGAAAGACGACTTGATCGAATGGTGAATAAGGAAGTCAAGAGGAGGGGTTCCATGCACTCTAATCATGATTGTCACACACTCAAAGAAAGGACGGATCATCTTCATGCTAAGGAAGTATACAATGGACAACGTGCTTATGAAGAAAATCAAAAGTGGCAGTGTCAAGAATCTAAGCGTCGTCAATCCAAGTATTGTGAGCAAAAGGAAGAAAGACCATCTAGAAGGCATACGGAACAAAATTCATCAATGTCTTCCAAATCTAAGTCTAGGGATGACCCATATAAGGAGGAATCATGGTGGGAGACTTATCAACGTCTTCTACATGAAAAGCAATTGAAGGAAAAAGTTGAAAGCAATATCCCAAGAATCTCCTAAAGAAGAGCTTGTAGAGATCATTACTCATGAAAGCAAACATAATCCCATTCAAAGTGAAGTTGAACTAGAAGAAATCATAATTGAACCTGAGAAATGGGAGAATTTAGTTGAGTGTGCCATACAAAATATGAGTGTGAGTAAAGAGATAAAATTAGAGAATTTAAATGAGGTAAAAATTGAGAAAGGCACTCAAGAAAAAGAGATTGAAACATCAAGTGAGATGAGTGAGAATGAGTTAGTTATGAAGGTTGATCATAGAGAGTTTGTACTTATGACTAACCATCCTTGCTTTATTTTGCCTAGTGTGTTTATTGAATTTTCACAGGTTAATGAGGCAATTAAAGTGCTTAATCGAGGAGTTACCCGTGATGATTTCAGGTCACTTGTGGATCTTGGTGCTAATCAATGGTCCAGTGGATTGCAAATAATTGGTAAATTGGTTATTAATTCCTTTACCATTGACAAGGTAAATTCCTTCCATAAGTCTCTTTACTATCATGATACAATTGATGAGATTGGTTTGTTTCCAAAGATGATACCCTTCCCTAATGTGTCGTGGTATGATTCTTATGACGTGAATGAGTATCCTTTGGTTGTATCATTAGTAAAGTCTTTTGCTAATATTCTTGAGTTAGTTGGCATTGTTTTGGTTCATGCGCCTAATGTGGTTAATCATATTGGTCTTATGGAATTTGACAAATCTATTTGTTTGCTTTATGATTATTCCACTAATGAAAATTTGAAGCTTAAGGCCGAAAATCATCTTGGAATAAGTATGAATGAGCATTTGGCCATGGAGTTTAAAGTAGCTTTACTTACTAATGAACTTGATGTTTCCTTACTTACTTTTATTTCTAATAATTTGCAGGTTCATCAAGGTGAATTGAAGTACAATTTTCCAAGTTCTAATCCTAGAACCATTGGTGAATTGGTGATGTTTCACGGCTTAACATGTTGCTGCCAACAAACATGGGGTTTTGTCTTGCCTAAACAAGAGAAAGGGATCTTCCTAATTAGTGCTTCAAAAGATGAACTTCATACTTACTATTCTGCCTTACCTAATTCATTGCTTTTATGGACTGTTTTGCATGCCAATGATCCATGGATACTTGTGTCGAGTACATTTGGCTTAATTATTGTTAATCATCTTGCCATGAATGTGATAGAATTCTGCCCTATATTTCTTTGTTATTATGGTGGAGTTTATGAGCTTATCATGGTTATGCCCTTGAGTGTACTTAGTGAGCTTACTTTTTCTATGCAAGTGCGTGTTTTTTATTATGTATGTGAATTGAGTAGCATCATATTGAAAGATACATGTGTACATGATATGACTAGTTCTCTGAGGATTAAGAAGTTTAACAAATCTGTCTATTTACTCCAATATCCTCAATCTCTAGTTAGCTTTAGTACCCCTATGTGTTGCATTTGTTCTAGTCATGGGAGTATTGTTTTGTGTTTTTGTGGTTTAATTCTTCTAGTGAAACCATATGTTCCAAGTGATTTTATACGTGTTATGGCTTTCAAATTCTTTGTTATTGTTGCTAAGATTGTCAATGTGTGTGATATAGTCTATCATCTTGGACTCATGAGTTTTGATAAGGCTGTCCATCTACTCTATGACCTTCATGCAAAGAGTTGTTTGAGTTTTGATGTGAAAAGCACTAGTTTAAATCAATTTTTGAGTCTTTATAAGTTATTTAATATTTTTGAGTTTTGTGATCCTTATTTGTGTGAGTGTGATGCATGTCCATATCGTTTTGTTAGTGAGTTTTTGCATTATCTTCTTGGTGCAACTAGTGTTTGCGTATCCTTTGTTTTTACTCATCCTATAATTTTTGTGTTTGATCCAGGCATAGATTGGAAGGATGATTGTGACCATAGTGAGGCTACATGTGATACGTATTCGTGGTTCATGGAACGTGAGCATCCTTGTTGGCCTTGGTTTGTGCATGAGTTAAGATCGTGGTTGAAGCGTGCTCGTTGGTTCCACTTCAAGCTAAGTAGAAGGCATGCTTCATGGCTTGCATTTATCCACGTGTTACCTACAATTCTTCTTCTCAAGCAAGCATTCGATTTGAGACAAATTGCCTTTAAGACGAGGGGAATGATGCGAATCCGGTGGGCTACCATATATATTCACATTCAAGCCATCTCATGATCAAGTTAAACCACTTAGCAATTTGAAGGAGCAATCATTGCCTTGAGTCATCTTGCTAAGCGTGCATGAGGGTTCAAGTGGCATCACTCCATGATTTCGTTCATTTTAGTTCATAACAGTGCAAACCAGAAGACTTGCACCTGTTAGCCGTGGGCACGCCTTACAAGCCAGAGTCTTCTGCTCCCTCTCTTGCACGTAGAGCGTGGGCACGCCTCACAAGCTAAAGTCTTCTGGTCGTTGAATTATTGAGCAGTCTTTTTCCATTCTTAGTTAGGTTAAAATAAATTCCTAATTGTTTAGCCTCTAGTATTACTAGTAGTTTCCTAAAAACTAGTTTCCTAGTTAGTTAAGGTTTCGGTTCTTCAAACTTCCAAAGCTGGCCGAATTTAGGTTTCCTACTTAGATTAGGATTTCGTATCTTGTAGGCTATAAATAGCCCTTCTTATTTCGATTTTTAACAACAAGAATTTTCAGAAATAACATTGAGTGTTTTATCACCTCTCTTGTTTCTTTGAAGCGACTTGAATACCTTAGAGTGCTCTTTAAGGGTTCATTGATTTATCAATTCAAGAACATGTTGAATTGTGGCGTCTTCTACCATTATACCAACGTTCGTTGTCCAAGTGCTCAACGGGTGAAGGTCTTCCGCTGTGTGTTACAACTTTTGTTACCAAAATCCTAGATCCTACGTTCTTCGTGTGCGGGTTGCTTTACTTATTAACGTAGTTCGTATCACTTTTGATTGAGATAACTCAAGTTGATAATTTATCATAATCATGGCTCAATTGTACGCTTAACATGTTTAGCAAATTTACAAGTTATATGCTGAAAATCTGTGCTATGGCTAGTCAAGCATGCCTAGGAAAATTCTAGCTTTGAAGCATGATTTGTATATTGATTTTTGATTGATTATTGCAAAAATTTTGACTAAAAGATGTCCTAGATACTGAATTATATGTGTGGGTGGTTGTGTAGTGAATTCAAGGAGAACTAAAAATGTTTAAGGGAGTAAAAATCACAACCATGACAAAAACACCATTTTCGGCTAGTAGCAGGTTGGCAAAACCAGTGTTGGGAAACTGCTTATAACTTGGTGTAGGAAAGTCAGAATTAAGTGTTGTTTATGGCATTTGAAACTAGACTCATAGAGCTTTCCAACGGTATAAAGAACTTAGCTTGATTCCTGTCCTACAAACTGCAGCAAGCCTGAGAAATTACCTAATTTTAGAACCTGCAACCTAGTACAAAGTCCTTACAGCAGGTTGATGATGAAATTTGACCATCCTCTGAATTGAATTCGTGTATGATGTCTTCTAGGCATTTGTAATACTCCAAATCTAGTTTCCAAGGTATAAAGTAAGTAGAA
This sequence comes from Gardenia jasminoides, assembly GCA_013103745.1. NCBI lineage: Eukaryota > Viridiplantae > Streptophyta > Magnoliopsida > Gentianales > Rubiaceae > Gardenia > Gardenia jasminoides. Next base: position 23,703,240 of record CM023097.1, read on the forward strand.
ATTGGACTTGTGTAGCTCAAGTTATGATCTGTGTAAGAAACTATGATGGTTAGGCTAAGTCGTGCGATCCGTTAGCAGAATTGCTGAATCGTCGTGCAATTCATTAGCAGATTTACCGAACCATCGCACAACCATTAGCGGGATTGCTGAGCTGGTGCGCAATCCATTAGCGGACTTGTCGAGCCGATTATGCGATCGGTTAGCGGAGCCGCCAAACCAAGCATGCCGACCGTTAGCGGAATTGCCTGGACTGTTAGCGAAAATTGCCTAGGCCGTTAGCGGAATGACCGACCCTCGCATGCCAACCCGTTAGTTGAACGACCCACCATCACATGCCGACCCGTTAGCGGGACGGCTAATCTAGCTTAACGATCCGTTAGCGGAACCATGTACCCTAACCAACCCCGTAGGGTAAACAACCTGGCACCTGAACACATAAACTGTTAGGCAGGCCTGTAGATACCTTGTCATGTCGAGAGGTTTCCGACAACAGCCCTACCCAGGTTTGACCTAAAACGTTAACCGTTAAACAGAACCATACGTGCCAACGACCTCGGCCCCGACTTGTGCAGCAACAAAACCGGCAGTTTCCATGCCTACCATGCGGAACGGTCACCCAATTGGTGCCGATAAGACCTGGCACCGACACTTCGCAAAGTACCCATCAATACGATATATTGCCCTGAACTATTAACCTTAGCCATCCGTGACACCCATTGCTAACCAATATACAAACCTTAGTTGTTAACGGATGCCCACAACCAATAGACAAAGAACGGCACCTAGCCGTCAGTCGGCCCCGACCATTCCCTCTAACCAGCATGTAATCGTCAGTCGACCACTATTTCTACCCAACATTATCGCTAGTCACCCGTTAGCCAATCGCTAACGACCATGCCTGTTAGCTGTTAACCCCAAGACAACCTTAACCCGCAGAACACTAACCTCCAACCGCTAAAACATTAAATGGAACCGTAACCAACCCGAAATGGCCGGGCCACCGACAAGTTAGGCCTTGGCCATGCACGGTCGCAGGAGAGCCGACCGTTCCCGTTTTCGTTCTACTTTGTGTCGACTGCTGACCGGTCGTGCACAAATCACACTAACTAGTACCGACTATTGCCGGTTGCACACGAATAGCCGATCGCTACCGGTCGTGCACGAAACCTACAGACCAGTGCCGACTGTTGTCGGTCATCCATAGAACGTGCCGACTGGAGCCGGTCACACGACGACACCACACCCCACAGCTCGCACAATCTCGATACCGACCTAAACCCCGAACGAACCTAACCCTAACTTACACTACTAGCTTGTTAATAGAAGTGAATTGATCGAAATTATTTTAATAAGAAAATTTAACTAGTTGATTAAGAATCTGACACATGATTACTTACAGAACTCGACCAGGCAGTAGGAGAGACGTCTAAACAACCGGACTGAAGTTAAATTACCAAAGGTGAGGGTCTTGTATCTATTTAATTGTTTACCTGCTATTTATATCAAACATGCTACATGCCTGATTGCTACTTTGCCAATTACGTGAACCGTTTTAAAGAGGCAAGTGTGTACTTTATCGCACTCACCCTAAATAATGTTATCTTATGTGAATTACTTGTGCATGATTGTAAGCCACATTTACTGGCTGAACTGGGCCCTTGCCCTTCGTTATCGGCCAACCTAAGCCAGTAAAGGATTAGGTCGGGATGCTGATAACCCTAGAATAATGTTTGGTATACTCAAATATTACACTGAAATCAAGTAGAGAAATGGCCAATGAAATGAATGAGTAAACAATGCAAATGTGTTTTTCTAAAATTTTGCGGAGGGATAAAGAGGATAGTAGGCAGAATGAATGAAATGGCTCTCAATGAGCAATTGATATATTCTCCTGATGAGCACTGGTCTCCTAGTCAAGAGGCTTGGAGTCCCTTAATTGATTGTGCTATTGTATTTGATTGATTATAATTGAATTTTGTGATTACCCAATAATTGTTATATGTGCATTATTTGCTAAAACGTGAACTGTTTATTTGTTTGGGAATCTCACTAGGTTTTTTACCTCATTCCATGTATTTATTTTTTCTTAACAGGACTTGAGGACCAAAGTTGATCGAGTTAGATCTAACAGGTGTGAACTCTAGTCTTGAGAAGATGATTTACATTTTGACTTGAGTTGTATAGTCACTACTTATATTTTGGAGATTATATATAATTACTAGAAACTGTACTTATCCCTTCAGGAGATTATTTTAAGTTAAATTTTGGATGATTGTAAACCTTTAAATTGATATTTTGAGAGTTAATGTAGTGAGTCCTGACGAGAGTTAGGCAGGCGGTCCGCTAACCCCTTTGGCACGCCTTAGGGAAAGGTGTGGTTGTCACATAATCAATTAATCCATTTTAGTTTAAATGGGCATCATGAGTTTAATTTGATTTAATGGCCCATATAATATTAGCCCAATTTGTGAGTCCAAAACGTAATGGACTTTCATACTTTAATTTATTTTAATCAAGATCAATTTAATTTACTTAATCTTTACTAAAAAAAATCAAATAAATTTCCTTTGTCTACACATCTCAGGACCATATCTTAGTTTAAATGACCATGATTTGGAAAGAACATGTATTATGCACTAGAAAATTAGATGCAAAGTATCATTATTACCTCAAATTGCAACCAAACTTCAACTCCTAAACTCTTATTTTCACCCAATCTTGAAGCTTCGAACTCTAGTTTTCACCCAACTTAGACCCCATAAATTCTGATGTCTTGCTCCTAAAGGAGCTGAAACAACTAGATGTATTGGATTTTAGTCATTCTTGGTCACAATCTGGTGTTAAGAGATGGAATTTTTGAAGAATTGAGCTGTCAATCAAGTTGCCCCCTCCAAAAGTTTTTAAACTAGATATCCAAGTAGCCCTAGAGAGATGATAATGATGAGCTTCGGTAAACATAGCTGTACTTATGATGGTGATTTTAGTAGATGAAGGGAGTGGTGTAGTAAAATGTCTAAGATATTTTTAGCTAAGTGAGACAGCAAGTGAGACAGAGAAGATGAAATTGTGTCTAATTAAGGAATTGGTAAAGTGTTATGGGTATAGGGAAGCTTAGAAGCAATGACGTGAAAGGTTTGGCACCTCGAGGCCAACTTGCCAGATCAGGTTCGACAGGAAGAAGATGCTGTGCAGCGGCAGGAGGTCTTGGTTGAGCAGGATCCTTCTCCGGTTCATTTGACACAACTGAATGAGGCTCAAGCTCGGTTAAGAGGGGCTTTGCTTCGGGAGGAAGAGTTTTGGAGGTAGAAATCGAGGATCAAATGGCTCGACAAAGGGGATTCGAATACTCGAGTCTTTCATGCGAGTGTGAGAAGATCGAGGGCGCGTTTGCATATCCATCGGATTAAGAAGAGTGATGGAACATGGCTAGAGGACGATGAAGATATCAAGCAGGAGGCGGTGGAGTTTTTTTCGTCGCTCCTAGCTCCAGAGCAAACGATGCCAAACCTTGACCGATTGATGGATTACATCCCACAAGTGCTAGGGAGGGAGGATAATGTAGATCTGCAGAGGACGCCAGAAGAGGAGGAAATCAGACATGCGATTTATTAGTTGGACGGGGAAGCTGCTTCAGGCCCAGATGGGTTTTCCAGGCGATTTTTCACGTCTGCATGGGAGGTAGTGAGCCGGGATGTTGTAGAGGCAGTGCAGGATTTCTTTTCTGGGCAGAGTTGCCACGGGGGGTGACATCAACGTTATTGGCCCTCATTCCAAAAACTTCAGCTCCTCAATCTTTTTCGGGATTTAGGCCAATTAGTCTTTGCAATTTCCTGAATAAGGTGATGTCCAAGGTGTTGGCCAATCATTTGGAAGGGATTCTGCCAAAGCTTATATCGCCTCAGCAAAGTGGCTTTGTGAAGGGTTGTTCAATAGCTGATAATATTTTGTTGGCTCAGGAAATGGTAAGGTGTATGAATAGGAAGGTTTGGGGGCGAAATTTGCTTATGAAATTGGATATGGAGAAGGCGTATGATCGAGTGTCATGGCTATTCTTTCTCCAAGTATTGCGTGCATTTGGATTTGGGAAATGTTCATTGACATGATCTGGAGGTTGATTTCGGCCTGCCATTTCTCGATTTTAGTGAATAGGCAACCTACGGGGTTTTTCAAATCTACAAGGGGTTTAAGGCAGGGAGACCCTATTTCTCCCGCTCTTTTTATTATCTCAGCGGAAGTGTTATCTCGAGGATTTAATAGCCTACTTATTCAAGATGACTTTTTGCCGTTTCATGTGCATAAGGGTGTTTTGGGGATTTCGCATCTGGCTTTTGCTGATGACGTGGTGATTTTTTCCATAGGGGATGGCAACTCCATCAAGAAGGTGGTAGGGGTTCTTGAAGAATATCAGAGGATGTCGGGGCAGAAGGTGAATCTACGAAAAAGCTGTTTCGTTCCTCCCTGCAAAGAAGGTGGGACGCTTAACAGGTTTTACATGTAAGGCCTTTCCGCTAAAGTATTTAGGGTGTCCTTTGGCACCAAGCAAATTGAGGAGTGAGCATTTTCAAGGTTTGATTGAGGCAGTTAAGAATCGTATAATGTGGTTTAATTCAAAATGGTTATCTTATAGGGTAGACTTGTATTGCTCAAGTCGGTTTTGACCTCCATGCCAATTCACTTGCTTATAGTAGTCAGGCCACCAAAAGGAATTTTGTCCCAGCTTAACCGGATGCTAGCCCAATTTTTATGGGGTAGTTCAGAGTATGGGCCAAGATTTAATTGGGTCTCATGGGAGAAGGTGTGTCATCCAATGGAGAGTGGAGGGTTGGGGATAAGATCATTCAGGGTGGTGCGGAGAGCTTTTGAATGTAAACTTTGGTGGTGTTTTCGTCAAGGAGGGTCTCTGTGGTCCGATTACATGAAATCTAGGTACTGTCAGGATTGGCATCCAAATCAAGTCCTGTGTCGGTCTACAGATTCGGCGCTTTGGAAGCAGATGATTCAAGCACCGCCTTTGGTGGAATTTAACTTGCAGTGGGGTCTTGGGAAAGGAAAGGTTTCCTTCTGGTGGGATAATTGGTCGAGGGAGGGTCCTTTGGCGTGGAAGTTTTCGGGACAGGAAGCGGCGATGCAAGTTGTGGATTTTTGGAAGGACGGTTCGTGGAATTTGGTGAAGCTATGGCAGCATTTGTCCGAAGAGGTGATGGGCAGAATTGTCGAACAGGACTTGAGTATTGAGGAGGAAAGTAAGGACGTGCTACTCTGGAAGAATTCCCCTTCAGGGCAGTTTAGTGTTGGTTCGATGGTGCGGTGTCTGTCTGGGGTGGGTTCATCGTGGCCGATGAAACAGGTTTGGATAGAGGGTATCCCGGTTAAGATGTCTTTCTTGTTGTGGCGGGTTTTGTTAGGGAAAGTGCTGATAGCAGAGGTGTTATGGAGGTTCCAAGTTCATGGTCCGTCCTGGTGCTTTTGTTGCCCAGCTAAGCAGGTGGAGACGTTGGAGCATGTATTTGTGAAAGGATCTTTTGCCAGGAGAGTGTGGAATTTTTTCGAATTTCAACTGGGCTTTTCCTCTGCGGGCAGGAAAGTGAGGGACATTTGTATCATTTGGTGGGTTCAAGCTACAATGTCTCCTGTTTTGTCTTGGATTCTTAAGGTGCTTCCGATCATCATTGCATGGTATATATGGCAGGCAAGGAATCGGTTCTTATTTGATGGAGTGGTGCCTGATGTTGAGGCTTACTGTAAGTTGATTAGCGGGGACCTAGGTGATCTGCTTAGGCTCCAGTATCCGTGGCTTAAGAAGCGGGTGCCTATGTCTGTTTGGAAGGATCTTGTGGAGGTTGTGAGGGGTTGCAAGCGGAGGAGTATAAGTACTCCAATTTGGTGGAAGAAGCCTCCAAGTAATGTGGTGATGCTTAATACGGATGGATCGCACCTAGCTTCCAGAGTTGGGAGAGGAGGTGGAGTGGTTAGGGATGCGAATGCTCGAGTGATAGTGGCTTTTTCGGAAAGTTATCAGTACACATCGGTCCTTCGTGCGGAGGCTAGGGCTTTATTAGCAGGGCTAGAGCTGTGCCAACAGAAAGGTTATTCCTGCTATTAGTTCAATTGGATTCAAAGGTGTTGGTGCAATTGGTTAATGGTCAAATGGATCCACCTTTGGAGCTTTTTTCGATCATTCGTTGGGTGCGTCATTTAACAAAAAATTGCTTATCGGTCCGTCATTGTTTTAGGCAAGAAAATAAGGTTGCAGATATCCTTGCTTCAGTGGGAAGTGCGGCACAGTCGCGGGTTTATGATTCTTTTTCTCAGATGCCAAGGGAGGCTCGGGGTGCTTGTAATATGGATCGTTTCCTCATTCCTTCCTTTAGGCATATTAGGAAGGATAGATAGTCCTTTTCTTTTCCTCATTGGTATTTGGGGCTTGTGTCCCAGTGGCTGTAACTTGTGCTTTTTATAAATAGGAATAAAAGGGGTAACCAAGCCCACCCGCTCCAGAGATGATTGGCGGTTTAAAAAAAAAAGGTTTGGCACCTCGATGTTGGCTCTTCGCCACCTGGGGCTGTGGTATGCTCCAAGGGTTGGGCTGTTCGCCCATTGTTACGTGAGCTAGGTTTAGAACGTCGTGAGACAGTTTGGTCCAAATAAATATTTAGAGCTCACCACAGCTCTTAAAAATTTCATATTCCTGCTCTTAGTTCACACATATACGCTCCGCGCGTTCCTCCAATCTATTACCTGACAATTCACACTTTCTTCCCCCTTCTCCTATCTTTCTATTTTTTTTATTTTCCTCATCTATATCCTAAATGATTTGACAAAAAAATCTATACCCTAGATGAATTTTTTCTACAATTTTGATTATTCTTTTTATATTTTCAATGATCAATTCATATGAAAATTTCAAAATATGAAAACTGAGTGTGTTGGGAAAAAGATTTTTTAGAATATGAATTTTTTTAATAATATAGGACTATTTGGGGATTATTATATAAAAAATCACTTAGAAAAAATAAAAAATTATTAGAAAATGTGTTTATGATTCAAAAGAAACATTTTTTCCAAAAAAAATATTTAAGTATCAACAAATTTTAATTACCTCCCAAACATAGAGTCATAACAAGATGGGAGATATTTTAGAAGACCCGAATCAGTTAATCTATTTGAGATTTAATTTACTTGGTAATAATAAAGAGCTATAATTTATGTGGAATATTCACATGCAACACTTTATCATATGAATGATAGGAGTTAGTATCTATCAATTATGTACGAGTTGTGGTCTCATTGGACCAAAGTAAAATTTTAGGTGAATAATCAAAATAATTTGCTAAATTATATATTAAACACTAAGGATGGGTGCCTACCGGGAAAGTCATGGGGCGGGAGGGTAAGGAGGGATGGGTGCATGGGTAGGAGGGATTTTTCTCCCCCCATTTTAAATGGAGAAGGGGATAGGGGAGCATGCTCCCACCTTATTCCCACGTCCCATCCCCGACATTAATATATAATGTTAAAAAAATAAACATTTGCATATAGTTTTCTACATGAATACATATACACATTATAACTACATATCAATAATATATTCATATGTCATAATTTGTGTGATAAAATGACTGTTTGATTATTCTTAGTTTACTTGAAGTTTTTATCCCTAAACTATAGCACATGCATGATTCTGGTCCTCAATCTGTCTTAGAAGATAAATGTGGTCCGCAATCTTTCAATTGTGCTCCAATTTGGACAATTGACGGATATTCTTCAATTTTTGTTAGAAATTTGTCACGTGAGAGCCACATGCCTGCACTTAAACCTCTTTTTCATTATTTTAAACGTGAAAACTATTAAAAAAACTAATTCTAGCTTTCTTTTTCTCTTTTTTTGTGTTAAAAACAAATAGCAAAACATTAAAAAAATTAGAAAATATTTCTTTTCTCCTTTTCGTCAAAATTAAAGACCAAAAATAAAAACAACCAAACTAGAAGGGAGCACATAGAGCCTGCTCTATTCTACCTCAAATGTAGAGAAAACCTTAGTTGCCTAATTCTTAGTAGCAGTAACAAAGAGTTGTGGAGATCAACATGGAGGAAGGTTGGGCTTCTTGCATTTGTTCGAACTTGGGGCAAAAATTGCTCTGTAATTCTTCAAATTCAATTACACCACCTGTAAGTATGGCACCAAAAAAATTTTGCCATTGCAAGCAGCCAGCAAAGATGATTACATCTTGGACAAACTTGAACCCCGGGAGAAGGTATCTCGGTTGTGGCATGAAGAAGGTAATGTGCAATTTCTGAATCTTACTTGAGCATTTTTCCATTGAGGTTTTGTTCTAAACCATTGTTAATTCTTGACTGTGAAGGGTAAGGGAGACCAACAAGAATGCAACTGTTTTGAATGGTATGATCCCATAATATGTCAAAGATCTACTGCTCTGATTCCCTGACTTCTGGAGAGCATGAATGCTAAAGATGATACAATTGAAAGACTAAGGGCAAGGGAAAGGAAATTGGTCCATGCAATTCTATCGTTGGTGCTTTTGGTGTTCATTCTTCTACTGGTGTAACTGGATAGAATGTTGGATAGAATAGGTTGGTTTAGATGATTATACAGACCGCTGGTGTAATTTTGGTGGTAGCGCTAACACCTGTGACTTTCATTCACTATTTACTAGTTTTGTTAGAGTGAATGAATGTGCAGCTTGGAATTTCTAAGCTTGGATTCGTGTATTGTTCATTTGAATGGGAAGATGATCCGGCAATATGAATGGCCTTACTCAATTTCTAATCTTGCTTGGAATATCATTTACCATTCTCCATGCTCTTTTGTTATGGCAACATGGGAGGCTAAATGAAGAAATGATATTGCAATTGACAATCTGGTATATAAAAGTAAAAAAATTCAAAGTGTAAGAGACAATTATGCCTGGAACATTCATAACTCAAATAAAAAAGAGGATACAATTTTGCCCAGACTTCATTACTAACTGTTAAAACATAACATAATCTTGCAATTCAACTAGTACAAAGATCAAAAGAGGCATGTTTTTTGGTTGCCAATAGCTGATTACAAAATTCAAAAGGCATAGTAATGACGCCACTAACTCTGGCTACATTAGTTTCAACCATACAAAATATTCAAAAAGACATATGTAGCAATCATCCCTAGCATAACAGTCTTCAGCAAACATTCATTAGAAATTCAAGTGACTTATGCTTTTTCCTTATCATTAGGCTTGTTGTAAGGGCCGTAAAAATTTTGTCTTAACAATGGGTTGAATGATTTTTGTGTGATTAATTTTGTTGCTTGAGGTTGTACTTAAAAATTCGAAACCCTAGACTAATTGCAATAAGACTCACTATCATTAGTTATACTAGATTTAACTACATCCTTCTACAAATAAAATTTGATTATGTTAAAAATCCAAGCCAAATTTCGGACTCTAGCAAAACTTTCCAGCTTAGAAGTTTTGTCACTCTTGGATCATTTCATGAACCACCAAATTGAATCACCATTGAGCTGTTTCACTTCAGCTCAATTGGACCGAAACTACAGCTTCAAACCACCAGGGATTCCCTCCAAAATCACCTGAAAATCTTCCTAAAACTCCAGCAAAATTCAGCCGCTCTCCTTTCTAATCCTTATTGCCAATTGTCAAGGAAAAGCTGGAAATTCCAGGCAGCACAAGCACCTTTCTTCTCTCCCCATGTCCGACCAGCATGCTTGGCAAGCATGAGAAGCTTCTTCAAATGGTTCAAACTTCAAATGATTATTCCACCTCATTCATGCCCAATGCATGAAGAAGGTTGGACACTTGGTTGCTCACTTCAGCCAACTTTGGCCATTTGAACAAGCAACTTCAGCTGCATTTTCCCCCTTTTGCTAACCGAAATCCTCACCAGAAAAATCACTTACTCCTTTCTTCCATTCTCCCAAAAACTCACTCTCATTCACTTCAACAAAACTCTCCCCAAAAAGCTCTCAACCGAGAGCTCTCTCTCTCCCTTTTTCCTCTTGCTTCACCCTCGGTTATTTCAGCCTTGCCCCAAGAACTTCATCTTGGTTGCAAGTTGCTGGAGCTAAGCTGGAAATCTGGAAAGGAGCCAAGCTGTCTTCACATCATCCATTTCTTGAGCAAAGAAAGGTAAAACACCATTTATTTCTTGAAAAGTTTCCTTGGCAGCTTAGCCTTTTTCCATCCTTAACCTATTTTGGTTCTTGTAGCTGGAAACCGAACTTGAGTAGCCCAATCCTCACACTTGTTCAACCGTTCTTGAAGCTAGTTGGAGGTAGGATTCATCTTATATCCTTTCTAGCTCAAAGAAGTAGTTTTTCCTTTTCAAAATATATTCTCTTGAAGGATAAACTATTCATGCATATGATGAACAGCTTTGAATCTTGTCATGACCCGCCTGTATCTTCTTAAACCTTTGCTGGAAATTTGATCGACTAACAAGGAGCATCATCCTTGAGTTCTCTAAGCTACCCGAAACCTCAAAATGATAGTTTCATTTTATTTATTGCATGCATGATCCTTGAGAATGGTTAAACATCCATTTGTACTACTCAAGGAACTTTGAATGATGATGGTTGAGATTGTACGAAACTAGGGGCCTTGGAACTGCTTTTGAACACTATTTTGCCTCGGTCTTGACTTGATGATGAACTGAACCTTTGATACATTAGCTTGGCATTGAAAATTTTGAACTTATTTCGGGTGATATTACTAAAATAATTTCATGCATGTTGGTGCTTTCAACTCTTGAAGCTCTTGAGCATCTATGCTGGAAATGATGGTTGTGATCGAAAATCTTGAGCCTTATTTATTCAAGAATCGTGTTAAAATTACTGCTTGCCATTCTATTTAAAACTGCCTTGCATGTTTTCAACTTCCATTAATGGTTGAGGAACTTAAATCACTGACCATAAGCTAGAATTTTAAGTTGATGAACTTAAAGCTTGATATATCATTGTTTTGAGTAATGTGTGAATACTTAATGTTGTATGCATGTTATAGTGTGTGATTAAGAAATTGTAATGATCTAAAACTTAGATTTTTGGATAAAAAAATAATATTTCAACAAGAAAGAAAAATGAGGAGAGTAGAACCGGTTCTTGGTGACTTATTAACTTGAGCATTGCTTGATTTAAACGGTTGATCAGTTTTATCATGTGCATGTAACCGTGAGCTTTCAATGGATGTACTAGCTGCTTAAGAGCTTGATTAGCTTGCTGGAATTGAATGCAAACACCTAACCATGTGCAAATAAAGCTGTTTTCAAAATACCTAAACCAGAAATTTTAACAAGAAACCAGAAACTTGAAACCAACCAGAACAGAATGATCATATTTCTCGATTTATAATCTCAAATCAAGCCACTTATGACATTCAAACTAGACTCATAGGGCTTCGATTTGGTATATCATACCAGTAGTTCATTTTCTAGACGTCATAGCAAGTAAATGAAAATCGCTGAAAATCCAACTTGAAAATTCTGGAATTTAGTTCAAAGTTTTAAAGGACAAGTTTGTTGATTTTGAACCAAAACGAGTTTTAATGTTTTCTGAAAGAAAGTTTCATTTTCCAATTGTTACTAAACTGTACCCAATTCCCAAACAAGATTTCCAATTTAGTTTGTATCAAATCATGAACCTTAGGGTTTCTCATGCAAACTTTAAAACCCTCGATCAAGAAATTATTGTTCAAACAAACTTGATTTTTTTCCAAAACTTGACTCGCTAAAATCTTGTAAAGGAATTGTACCCACACAAGACCCAAACGAGCAAATTTCAAAGTCGTAATCTTCTAAAAGAACCTCACTAAAAATATCTTTCGACAACAAACGACCTCAAAACCCCACCGCAATTTTTCCAACTTAATACCTTCCATTATTGAAATCTTTAAAAGATAGTTTATTTTCTTCAAACCTATTTCAAATCCTCAGAATTTCCAAGTTTTCATACTTACGTGTTTTAACCTAAAAATATATATATATCTTTCGTAACTTCACTACTAAGGTTCATATCACGTAATGCTATAATAATTATTCGCTTAGTTATATATAAACTACTTTCTTATTTATAACAGAAGTGAATTGGTCAAAATTGATTTTAATAATTAAAAGTTAAATTATATTTACCTCAGATCGGCCGGTGACCAAGTCGAGGACGCTGACATCAAACCTCGACACAACCCTTGCCCTAGTTAAGGTGAGGGTTCCAAATTGTTGTTAAATGTTTTATTTAAATGTGCCACATGTTGGAATTGTATTGTTGTTAAATGTTACTTGTTGATTGAAGCACGTAATTACTAAATGTTAATTGCTAATTAACGTGTTAATGTTGAATAGTATATGATGCCTTGGTTGAATTATTCAAAACCATTGATCAAAAGGAGGAGATCATGTGTGTACTTATCGCACTGACCCTCTCATTTTACAAATGATTTAGAAATACTATAATTGTGTATGTGCCCGTAAATGTGCACGAGTGATAAGCTCTTTGCGAATGTGCAATTGGCTCGGCCGGATCCCAAACTCAGAGCGAAGTCGGCCTATTCCGAAATGGCAATTAGGGTTTGGTCGTACATGCTGGACCCGGGAATGAAATGAAAGGTTACCTCGGTGTACACCACCCAATGAATGTTGGATGTCGGGCAAGTCGTGTAAGGGGTTGAGATTGGGAAGCAATAAAGAAGTGTTATTGACAACATGGAAGCAATGTATCCTTCCACAATGAATGTTATTGATGCTTTCCAATGTGATATTGAAATTCAATGTTTCATGAAATTCTTGAAGGAAAAATGCTGTTGTGAAAATTTTTCCTTATATGATCGATTAAATGAAAGCATGTTTTACGAATGTGATAATTGTTATGTGTTGGGATTCTCATTGGGCTTGTGAAGCTCACCCCATATATTTTTCCTCCTGTGATTCCGTGTTTGACTCGAAAGTAGGATTCGAGGTGGTTGGATTTTGTTGATTGTAACCTTACCCTTATTAAGACTAATGATGTTGAAATCATTTTGGTTAACATTACCTAGGAATTGTGTATCCTAGATGGTTGATGTTGAATTTTAGTTTGAACCATATAGCTGCATTTAGAAATATTTGAGTTGTCTAAACTGATCGATTGAATCTGGCGAGTTAGGCTGGGTTCTCGGGTTCACCTTGAGTCGTGGGCTAACACTTGTCACTTTCATTTGTATTGGTATTCAACCGAAAACTTCTCTCTACTTGGAGATGGACTTCAACATCTCTGATTCTGAATGGTATAGAACTAAATGACACATTTGGTTGATTGCTGTGATGTACATGTGGATTAAGAATTTCAAAAACCTCATATAGGTTTGGTTCAGAAGCAGGAGTAGAAGAAATTGTGTTGTCCTCAACAGCTTGTTGACTTGGTTGTGATGATTCTGCATTCTTCCCACTTCATTTACTAGCTTTTCCCTGCACACACAAAAAAAAAAAGGTTGAACTAGACTTAGTAACCAACATGCACAATGGTTATATTAGTAACAATATGCAGTTAATAGCCAAAATTTAACACTTTACCACTTTTTTACTGTTGTTCTTCTTATCTTCTGAGCATTTGAACTAACGCTTGTAACTTGGAAAAAACAGATACAAATCGAAAGCAGATAGCAAAAAGAAACAACTACTTGAAGCAGCACAAATCACATGTTATTACTCACTGGAATGATTTGAGGGACATTCCCTTCTAACAAGTCACCTGCACACTACACTTCATGCAATACCTCTTGAATCTGTGATAGACTTATATCTTCACATTCTTGAAGATTTTCAGTCATTTGACTAGATGTACCATAATTTGCTTGCCTTAGCTTGCATGTTCTTTTTTATGACCCTTCTCACCACAATATGTGCATTTACATATCTGTCCAAATCTCCTCACCTTAACCCTTTCCTGTTTTGCTTCATCTACCTTAGCAGCAGATTTCCTTCTCTATTTCTTGAACCTTCCTGGAGCTTTTCCATATGTGGGTGGGAGTGGTGGTTGTGCATTGACATCTTCCCAATCTTTCTCTCCATTAAGAGGTAGTATGGCTAGTTCATATCATTTGAGATAGGTCTTCATACTATAACAGTGATCAATATTAACTGCGTACTTTTCACCATAGGGACAGGCAGCTTCATAGTTCACCGTAGTGGATTGTATGGCACACAATAAGTTGCCTAATGTTAACCTTCATCCTTTTCCTAATTTTTAGGTAGATTGCAAATCTGGTCCACTTTTCCCTTACTAAATCCCAGTTTTGCTGCATTCTTGACATTAGAAAATGTCTCAATGACTCCATCATTGCAACAATTGACTCCTCCCTAGCATCTAGAATCTTACTATTGAATGATTCACATATGTTATTGAGCAACATATCACATTTTGGGTAAGTGCTGAAATGTGATCTACACTATTTAGTAGGATTCTTGTCTTCTAACCACTTAACAGCCTCTATATCAAGTTCTCCAATAACCTGTATTCTTCTAATGAACCATGTAGGAGTGGTGGCCTTTGCTACTTTCCACAAAGCTTTCCTAAGTGCTATGTCCCTTTAAAGCCGGTAGTAGACATGTTGCTATGCATATGTTTAACACAAAATCTGCATGTTGCATTTGGAAAAATAGCTTCACATGCCTGGATTAATCCCATTTGTTTGTCACTCATTATTGTCCACTCATAATCCCTTTGAATTTTCAAACCTTCCCTAAGCAAATTAGAAACCAAGTCCAGGAGTCTTTGGTTTCTCTATTAGTAGCAGCAAAAGCAACTGGATACATTCCATTATTTGGATCAACTCCAACTACTGTCAATAATACACCCCCTACTTCCCCTTTGAGAAAAGTGCCATCCAATCCAAAAACAGGCCTACAATATGCTAAGAATCCCTCTTTCACCCCAGCAAAACACATATATATTCTCTAAAATTTACCTTGCATTGTGATTACATCTCAATAATCATCCACCAACTTCATAATTACTGTGCTTCTCGGATTACTTCTCTTGATTTCATTGGTGTATTTTGGCAACTTATTGTATTGGTCTATCTCACTACCTTTGGCTAATTGCTCTGCAATTTTTTAGCTCTACAACCTTGATGTCTATTAAGGTGAACTTTGTTCTCCTTCATGACCTAATTTTTAAAAGAAACATAGTCCATCCTCGGGTTCTCTCTAAATGTGTTACCATATTTTCTCCCCACCCATCCTAACTTAACACTCTTATTGTGGTATGAAAACCCATACTTATGCTTGCTTTGAAATGCTCTAACCTTTAATCTGCTATTCCCTTTCATCTTTCTTGCAGATATGCACCAATCACACCCCTCTATGGGACATATTGCTCTAGCTCTTATGGTGTCACTCTTTATAAATTTAAACGGTCTCTCTCTCCTAATATTCCAGGTTCTAATAGCCTCTTTGAACTCTATAAAACTAGTAAAAAGTTGTCTAAGTTCAAGTTTGGGGTTATTTGGATCCTTGGAATCATGCAGATGGTGTCTCAAGCAATAATTTTCATCTGACCCTCTAACACTCTCTATTTCAGTATAAGAATCTGGTACAGCATCCAGATCTGAGTTGTCATCATCAGTTGCAGAGTCACTATCCATTTGTGATGGCCTAGGCTTTTACCTCTTACTATCCATTACAGATTCCTTGTTTACATGCCTATTCAGTTGCCCATGGTTATGATTTTCTACCCCCAACCACTCTGATTTTTATCAACATTTCTTCATAATCATTATCATTTGATTTTTGATCATAATCTGAGTCTTCTCCTAAGAACTCTCCGGAATTACAGCCTAAACTATCATGATAATCATCATCATCATTATTAGATTTATCCTCTTCATCTTCTAACATAAAATCCGCATCATTAATCTCTGACTCCTACTATCTTGCTAGTAGCTCACTAAATGAAACTTCTACATGCAAATCAACTGCCCTACCATAGTCAAAGTGATCAACATAGTAGACATGTAAATAAAATCCATATTCCTCTATTAAGATATGGTACTTTTTGTCACCAACGACCTGAACTTGACTCTCTAACATTCTATCCATCTCAAACAAGCTAATACAAGCTATCTCTGCATGATAAAAAAAACTTTTAATTCCCCATCCTCATAGTGCACATCATGTTTAGTTACACATTTTCCCCATATATAACACTTCATGGTAACTTTTGTTCTATCACTTCAATACATTAAAAAAACAAAAACAAAAACAAACACAACAAACAAAAAACTTAGGCCACAACTTGGGTTACATACATAGATAATTTCACTCAAGTAACCAATAAACAATTGAATAATTGAATGCTTGTAATATAAAACTCAGACAAGAACCACAAATGCACTTAAAGCAGTCTCATTTAACCTAACATTGACCAACATGACAATCCATGTGAGAGAAACACAAGGGATGACATAATAATGGACAAATTTCCTTTTAGGGCTTTTCCTAGATTAGTTAAAATTTTCAATTTCTAAATCATTCTTTGTTTCCCAAGTCAAAATTTCACCTTTTCCACTAAATTTTAGAAATACAAGCACAAATTAAGCATACGTAATACTAGATGGGGTCAAAATAGCATAACATAAATAGGTGGTGGTTCGCCATTCAATTCTTTTGGTCGGACTGCCATCTCTTCCTCTGATCCATGAACAACTTCACTCTCACTGAGCTATACAAGAATCTTCCACCAATTTCAAGTTATCGACTGGATTTGAGGCAACTAGGGTTTTTTCTTCAATTGTAGAAGAACAGAGTAACAAAGGGGAAAGTTGATGTCTTGTTCTTTTGGTCTTCTTTGATTTTGATGAAATGGAGAAAAGAAAACTTTTCTAATTTTTCTAATATTTTTCTATTTGCTTTTAGCACCCAAAAAAAAGAGAAAAGAAAGCTAGAATTAGTTTTTTAATAGTTTTCACGTTTAAACTAAATGAAAAAGGGTTTAAGTGCTGGCACGTGGCTCTTATGTGACCAATTTCTGTCAAAAATTGAAGAATATCCATCGATTGTCCAAATTCAAGCAAAATTGAATAGATTGGGGACCACATTTGTCTTCTAAAATAGATTGAGGACTAGAATTACGCATGTGTTATAGTTCGGGGACTAAAACTTCAATTCTCCCAAATTTTTATATATTGTAAGTTATTTATCAAAATAGAAAAATAAACATGATGGCTGTGAGTTTAGATATGCTACACATATTGTACCTACATTATCAATAATATATGTATATCTATTATATCCTGAGAACTAAAAAAGTCATAATTTTTAGATGAAATGATAATTTGGTTATGTTTAGTTTACTTCAATTTTTTTCAAATATTGTAAGTTGTTTAAACAAAAATGATGATTACAAATTTAGATTTGCTATTAAAAGTAGAGAAATGACTTTAAAAAAATCAAAATAATTTTTAATCTTGATTTCACATCGAGTATTTAGTTAAGAATCTAAAAAATGATTTACAATATTGTTATTGATGTTATATATATTAAAAAATAATAAATATGATTAAACAACTGTGGGAGCATCCAGGAAGGAATGTGGTGAGGTAGAAAAAGCGAGGGACAGTGCGGGTGCAGTGGGAGATTTTAAAGTACTAGGCAAGAGATTTTAAAATGATTTACCAAACCGCATCCCCAACCCATTGCCATCCCTATGAAACACTAGAGTTAATTGGTACAAATACCATTTATGAAACTATTAAAAATATGACTATTACGCTTAATAAAAACCATTTGCTCATGCAAATCTGAGTATTACATTTAATTTCATATTAAATTCCACTATTGATTTAATTATTAATTTTTTACATGTTTGTCATAAGGAATAGGTAGAGAATCCATGAAATTTGTTTTATATTTATAGGAAATTTTATTGAAGTTTGAGAAAATTATAAAATATCAATACCTAATTCATTAAGCTGCCTTCTCCATTTTGCTAATTAAAAAAATGGGGTTCAACTACAAAAGTTAGGATGCCATAATAGAATTAATAAAGCTAATCAATTCATTTTGTTGCCACTATCAATTCAACTTCTTCTCCATTTATGCCATAATAGGATGCCTTCTTCTTGGATCAATTTCATTAATTCATTAAGCAGCCTTCTCCATTTTGCAAAGGGTGTCGTAGTTGAATTAATAAAATTAATCCAAGAAAAAGAAGTTCTTTAGATAGTGACAACAAAATGTCGTCACTGCCGTTAAACAAGTAGACATTTAATGACAACATTAGATGTGGTCACTGTTTCACTTTGTTTAGTGACAAATAATTTTTTGGGTTGTCGCAAAACTATTTCCTGCCATACCTACCTAGCTGTGTGCCAACCATACTATGCAAACTTACATGTGACAACTCTCATGTTGTCACTAACATAGGGTTTGCTCAAGGTCAGCTATGACGACCTCAAAAGTTGTCACAAAAACCTATCAATTGTGACAAGATTTTTTGTTTGAACTAAGATCTTGTCACTAAAAGCCATTTTTCTTGAAGTGTATTACAATGTCTAAATCAATGTTTACTTTTCTCCATGTAATATTTTCTGCAGTTGTGCACCAAAAAATTCTTTTGTCAAGAGGGGATAAGAAAAAGGTTCTGGAGGGTATAGTAAATGTAAGGTTCTAAATCAATCTAAGGTGGGGTTGAATTAAGTTGATTAAAAACTAAACAAATTATGGCAATTTTCATCCAATTTTTTACTACACACTTAAGCACATAAAAATATCAATGAAGGTGAAGCAATTAGACCACACCATTGAATAGTAAAAGAAGGAACACTAAAGCAAAGGAAATACAAATCAATCACACTCCTAAACTCTTTAAAATTTGGAGTTGAATCCAGTAGTAGTTTCTTCAAATGTTGGTGAAGCAAACCAAATTGTACAAAGAAAGGCTCACTCTTTACTCACACTAAACTCACTCTAGTGTAACCAAAGAGTTTTACAATTCAATCAAATCAACCCTCACTAAAGGTGCGTTTGATAAAACTGAAGTCTGAAAACTGAAATCTGAAGTCTGAAATCTGAATTCATTACGTGATTGAATTGTTAAGTACTAAATCTATTACATTTGAATGTATATCACATTCAGTGATAAGTGATTAGCTTATCACTTATTTTTGGAAGTAAATTTTACCTAAAAATTCAATGCCACTTAATTCATTCAGATATTCTAGTTTCGGTTATCAAACAGTCTAAACGTATTAAGATCTGAATCTATTAAGTTTAAGTACTGAATTGAGTTATCAAACGGGGCCTAAGTTACAAATGAATGCTTACTTATAATTGTAAAAACTACTCTTTTGCTTTTCAACCTCACAAAGAACTACGAGTATACAAAACAGAGTATTTTCTTGCAAAATCACTCTAGGAAGCTTATAATTAGTGTAGGCAAAAGTTCCTCACTTGTTCACACTTTAAGCTATTTATAGTAGTCCAAAAAATGATCAAAAAAGCCCTTCAATGATCAAGTATCAAATGCTGGAAAAACTAGACATTGAGAGCTTCGGACATCCATTCATTTAAGAATCATCTGATACATGCACCTAATTAAGCAAATAGGAAATTTTGACTGGATGTTCAGATGGCTGAGAGAAATACTCCTTCATCTGAGTGTGCATCCAACATGAGATATGTAACAGCCCCACCTCTCCCAAGGGCGAACCCAAGGGTATCAGCGGACTGTCTGCCCAGCTCTCGCCAGGACTCACTACAAACCCTCAAGCATATTATAGATTTCAAATAATCACACCTCAAGATCTCTAAAATAATAATACATGCATTCGCTCTTAAAGCCTTAATTGAGGTCCAACAATAAATGATAGTTAACTTACAAAGGTAAATCCTCAATAATATCTAATAAAACTCTTATAACATCAATTTCAGGTACAATAAATCTTTAACGTTGAAATTTAATATTCATCTTATACAAAATTATGAAAATCCTACCAAAGTAACTAAATCCTCGATCTACGTTTTCCACTTCGAGACCTGTTAAGGAAAACAAACTGGGGTGAGCTAACGCCAAGGTGAGGCAAGGAGAAACATGCAAGCACGTAATCAAGTAAGTAGGAAAGTCAAGTAAATTCAGATATAAAAGCATGTAAATCAATCATTCACTTGTACAATTGCAATTTTCACCAGGAGATTGTATTCTCAAGGAATCACTACTCGAGGGCTCACATTAGACAAAAGTCTTGGAGCTGGTTCGGGAGAACCCTCTTGAGCCTCTCTATCTACTGAATTTGCAAGTACAAGGTGACCAGTTCATACAGGAAAAATACACAGATGCGGTAAGGATACTGGGGCTCTGGAGCCAATTTCCACGATTAAGCAGGTTGAGTCCATTCCATCCCAAACGCGTTGACCCTCCGTCAACTTAACAGTAAAGTCCAGAGAAACTCCACTTATTACAATCTCCGTCCAGCAGTTCACCCTCTGGGAAACCAAACAGGTAGATTTAAAGGTAAAGCTACATCGAGCAATACCGAAAGCAAGACCTCTCCAATAGATCAAGTTCAAAGAACACCTAAGGTTCACCAAGCTTCCGACCAAGCCCTTGCGGCTGGGTCCCAAGGATCCCAATAGGTTTTAGTCGTCCCCATTTATCACTTTGTAAGTCGATGGATTATTCCAATCGACATTGATCTGATCAAGTCAAATAACAATCATGTACATGCAAGACAAGTAAAGAGGATGCGATAAAGTACACTCTCGCTCAATGGTTTCATTCAAATAAATATAATAGGTAATTCCACAAATCATGCACTTGACACTCACCGAAGTCAAGAGTCTAAGGCAAAGGCACGTAAGATTAATTGGGGTTTTCCGGAATCTTCTCGATCACCTGAGACAAATAGGAGTATTTTCATTCAAAACACTTGAATAATATTCGATAAATGTCTTTAAAAATGTCTCAATGAGACTCAAGTCAAGTTCAAGATTCCCTAATTTGAAAATCAAGTGAGACACTAAGTTGGCACAAAAATCAAGAAAAATGGTCGACCATTTCCATATCAAAGTTTCCAAGTTTATGCCCTATAATAATTAAAAAAGAGTGGAAATAGGTTTCCCTAGTTCACCGACCAAATTTACCTCATAAGAAAGTAAGTTCGATAATTTCCTAATTTGAGCTGAAATCTTTGAAAAATTGTAACTCAAGTTATACAAGTTGGAATTTTGCTCATTTGGTACCGTTGGAAACCTCTTTGAAATCTCTAAAACTTTGCAGAAGACATCAAATTAAAATTATGGACGAAATTAACCCAGATTTTTGTTAAACTTTCTGCTACAATAAAGAGGCAGTGCTTATCAGGCTGGACATCCAGAGCACTTTGAAAATTCGCCAAAAATTACAGAAAATTAGTTAACCTCTGAAATTCATACAAAATATAGTACTACATAAGGAGTTTCAACAGCCACTGACGTAACTCAATTCCAACATCCGAGCATGAAATGACAACAGTTCAAACAAGGGCAGTTCGCAATTCTGAAATTTCTGGGAATATGAAGATACAGGGCAGTCCTCAAGACATTGTTTGAGTGACGAATTCAAGTCCAAAAATTGTCAAATTTGGTACACTAATACTTCCATATATCAACTAGATTCATACCAAATTTTAACTTAAAATTCAAATGGGAAGGCAGTTTTCTATGTGCCTCAAGTTCATCCATCGAAACTGTCCAAACCGACAAAGTTCATTTCCTTCATTTCATATACTTAGATTATGCCTCAAATCATCACCAATTTGCTTAATTTTTGAAACCAAGCTAGTATTGAACTTCGTAAGCCTAATGATGATAAAAAATGGTCACATCTTTTGGCAAGAATATCACAAAATAATCCTTAAAATTCGGACAGCATAACCCCCCCTTTTTTTCCAGCTTTCACTTCCAAATTAGCAACCCTAATAACATCAACTCTTGAAGGGCTTTTTGTGGGGAAAAGTAACAGCTTAACATCCATCATTTAAACATCAAGTTCAGCCCTTAAACTAGCCAAAAATACAGCCACAAAATTCAAGGAAAAATCAGAAAATTCATTCCCCAAATTTCTTCCTCTAGCCGGTTTTCTCCTTAGGGTTTTCCTCCAACTTTTTACAACCATCATTATACATAATGCACTTAGATAGCATCATCTGACCATCTAGCAATCAATTACACACATTTAGTGGGAATTCAAGAGCCCACCGATTTTTCCATAATCATCAAATTTCTCAATAATGAAGCTCAACACTTCACACAACACAATCATCACCAATTCAAGGTTCAATGAACTCATTAACCACCCAATTTCTAGTTATCATGCTTGGAATTTAAAGAAATTAGACAAGAAGGAAGTTGGTAGAATTATACCTCTCTTAGGTTTGCAAGACTTCAAGAACGAAATGCAAGATGAAGCCCACAATATCCTCTTCCTTAAGCTCTTTGTTCAAACCTCAAGCTAAGCTCTACTTAGTGCAAATTTATTTGAGTTTTAAGGAAGAAAATGGAAGAAATTTTTTGATGAAGAGCAAGAGGAAGAAGAGAGGGTGAAGTCGGGTGAGAGGAGAGGAAGAAGGAAGAAATTTTGTGCAATTTTTCTTGAGGAATTAATGAGAAAAGGAGAAGACAAGACATGGGTCTTGTCTTTGCCTCAAAGTCAAAATTGGCATAGTAACTTTAATTAACCATTTGGAGGAAATTAATCACTTCATTTGGCTTGAGATTAAGGGACAAATCTCGATTAGGAGAGGGAAAAGAAATGGAATAAAATGGAAGTGAATTAGGGTGAATTATGTGGAGAAAGTAATGGCTAATTAAAATTCTAATCCAAGGAGGTTAATTCAACTTAAACTATAACTTCAAACTCCTAATTATAATTACTCTTTTTAATTCACCTCTAATCACTGAATAACATTTCTAACTTACGGGTGATCATCCTTACACTCCATCGCCACGTCACTCATTTGCCTTTTACCTTGAAAAGCGTGTTTTCTCATTTTACTCTAATTGATGCAAAAGAAAATTTTAAAATAAGATGAATGGAATGTTGAAAATATACCCGAAAAATTAATATAGAGCTAAATTAAGTTTTTCTCAAAATGAAATAAATTAAACAAATAAATAAATAAATAAATTGAATTTTCATTTAAATTTTCTAAAAATTCGTTTAAATGAAATTTTAAAATAATTAAACGAATTAATAATAATAATAACATTATTTAAAAATATTAAGTTGTAATAATATCAAAATAAATTTTTGAGGCTGTTACAAGGTAAGAGAGTTCTAGCTTTGATCATGAATTTTTTGGAAAGTCAATAGTAAGGGTATGCATCCGACCATCAGAGATGATATTGCCTTCAATTGTTCAAACAATCAATCACAAAAGTAAGTGCTGAAGTTTTGTGTGAAGATGGATGTTGCTTCTTTTATAGTGCTTTGGATGTCTGATCTGACTAGTGTGGTGTGCGTCTGAAGCTGCGTCCAAGGGAGAGCGGTAACTTCCATTTCTTCTTGATTTTCATTCTTTTATTTTCCAAATATTTGAATACTTGTTCTAACAAGATTCTTACTGAAATCATTAATCCAAATCATCATTTGGGTTTGTTAGTCATCAAAATCAAAGATTGATTGACCTAAGTCTTCAATAATCTATATAGATTTGAGTTAAAATTTTTCAATATGAAAATTTTGTACTCAAAACTATGCAAATATTGTTTTGGCTTTCCCCAATTGATGCGACAGCAGAAGCATGAAAAGTGAAGGTGTAACGACTTGACCCAACCCTATTAAAAATAGGTGGACCAGCCGCTTGCTTGGTTCTCACCAAGGCTTAGAAAACTAAAATCATAAAATTTACACATTTTAAAAATTTTAAAATCCTCATTGAAATCAAAATTTCAGCAATACAATAGAACTTATACAAAATTGCTAGAGAATAATACAAACTTAACCATAGCCTAAAATTAAATCTTCAATCAAATTCATGTAATCCCAAGCTCTTTATGTCTCAAAACAATCCTTCACAGGAAAATCTTCTTGATGATATCTCGAGATTAATCTTCTTTTCTGGAAATATTTTTTTCAAAACTTGATGAGCTAATGCCCAATGAGACTCTTTGTGTGTGTGTAAGCGACTCCCAAGGCGAACCGAGAACCCGTGACCACCGACTAACTCCGCCAGGACTCAATCGATCAGTTTAGTCAACTCAAATATATTCTCAATTGCAGCTATATAGTTCAAACTAAAATTCAACATCAACCATCTAGGATACACAATTCCTAGGCAATGTTAACCAAAAGGATTTCAACATCATTAGTCTTACAACCAACAAAATCCAACAGCTCTCAAATCCTCTGCTCGAGTCAAACCTGGAACCCTGGGAGGGAAAAATATATGGGGTGAGCTTCACAAGCCCAATGAGGATCCCAACACATAACAATTATCACATTGTGAGCATGCTTTCACTTAATCAATCACATAAGAAAATTTTCACAACAGCATTTTCCTTCAAGAATTTCATGAAACATTGAATTTCAATATCACATTGGAAAGCATCAATAACATTCATTGTGGAAGGATACATTGCTTCCATGTTGTTCAATAACCGTCTTTGGCTTCCACTCTCAACCCCTTACTCGACTGGACCCCACAACCAACATTCATTGGGTGGTGTACACTCGAGTAACCTTTCATTTCATTCCCGGGTCCATCGGCGTTACCGACCAAGCCCTAATTGGCTGGAATAGGCCGACTCACGGAGTTTGGGATCCCGGAGAACCAATTGCGGCACATTCAAAGGCTTATCACTCATGCACATTTGAGCACATACACAATTATGGCATTTGAAATCATTTGTAAAATGAGAGGGTCAGTGCGATAAAGTACACACACGATCTCCTTCTTTTGATCAATGGTTTTGAAATAATTCAACCATGGAATTATATACTATTCAACATTAAACACGTTAATTGGCAAATAACACTTAGCAAATCGTGCTTCAATCAACAAGTAACATTTTCCATCAAATACAATTCTAACATATGGCACATTTCAAACAAGCATGTTCTCATTACTTTAATAAAACATTTAACAACAATTTGGAACCCTCAAACTAGGGCAAGTTGTGTGAAGGTTTCGATGTCCGTCCTCGACTTGGTCACCGACCGATCCTGAGTAAATATAATTTAACTTTTAATTATTAAAATCAATTTTGACCAATTCACTTCTGTTATAAATAAGAAAGTAGTTTTTTTATATAACTAACAGTAATTATCATATCACTCTGACGATATGAACCTTGGTAGTGAAGTTCGAAAGATATATATATTTTAGGTCAAAACACGTAAGTGTGAAAACTTGGAAATTCCGAGGATTTGAAATAGGTTTGAAGAAAATAAACTATCTTTTAAAAGATTTCAATAATGGGATGTATTGAGATGGAAAATTCGGTAGGGTTTTGTATACAATTCGCTAAGGGTTTTGAGGTCATTTGTCGTCGAAAAGAAGAAGAGAAAATAATAATAATAATAATAATTTTCGTGAGGTTCATTTAGAAGAACATGACTTTGAATTTTGCTCGTTTGGGTCTTGTGTGGGTACAATTCCCTTACGGAATTTTAAAACGAGTCAAGTTTTAGAAAAAAATCAAGTTTGTTTGAACAGTAAATTTCCTGATCGAGGGTTTTCAAAAGGTTTGCATGAGAAACCCTAATGTTCTCGGTTTTTGCACAAGTTAAGTTGGAAATCTTGTTTGTGAATTTGTACGGTTTCATAACAATAGGAAAACGAAATTTTCTTTCAGAAAACATTAAAACTCGTTTTGGTTCAAAATCCATCAAACTTGTCCTTTAAAAGTTTGAACTCAATTCCAGAATTTTCAGGTTGGGTTTTCAGCGATATTCATTTGCTTGCTATGATGTCTAGAAAATGAACTACGGCGCGTGCGATATACCAAATCGAAGCCCTATGAGTCTAGTTTTGAATGCCCTAAGTGGCTCGTGATTTGAGGTTATAAATCGAGAGATATGAACATTCTGTTCTGGTTGGTTTAAGTTTCTGGTTTCTTGTTAAAATTTCTGGTTTTGGTTATTTTTGAAAACAGCTTTATTTGCACATGGTTAGGTGTTTGAATTCAGTTCCAGCAAGCTAATCAAGCTCATAAGCAGCTAATACATCCATTGAAAGCTCACGGTTACATGCACACATTTTAAATGGACCAAAACAACATGAAACATTTCAGTTCACTCTTGGTCTAGCTTCAAGGAACCCGTAGCTTCTAAACATCAAGGAAGTCAAGAAAAAACTTCTACTTTGCATGCATGAAGAAGATTTTAAATGTGAACTTATAAAGCTTAAAGAAAATGAGAATGAAACTTCCTAACATCTCCATGCAAAACCAGTAAAATATTGTTTACATCGATACTAATGACATAAGAACTTGCACCCAAGAATATATACATCATGTCTGAAAATGAAACTTAACTAACATTCTTCATCATCAAAATTTTTTTTTTTTTGAAATGGAGGGCTGTTCTATCAAGAGAGAAGAAAAGGTTTGAGGCTTACCTTCACTAGCTTATGATTGGAGGTGCAAGAAAGGTTAGCTTAAGTAAGCTGACCGGTTCACTGCAAGAGGCAAGCTGAGGGAAGCAAGAAGAAGGAAAAGAACGCCATGGCAGTTTTCACAAGGAAGATGTAGGTGATTACTTTACCTTAGCTTGCCTAGAAGTTGAAGGGTATGAGCAGCCTCTTTCCTTCAAGTTTCCAGCTTGATTGACAGCTTGCTTCAAGAAATAAGCTTGAACAAGGCTTAGGAAATGGAAGATGTGAGCTGTGGTTGAAGCTTGAGGATAGAAGAAGAAGGGCTTGGTTGGGAGCTTGAGAGAATGAGAAAAAATTTACTAGTGATAACTAGTGTGAGAGTGGGAGAATGAGAAGGAATTGGGGTGAGTTTTCTGATGAGATTTCGGACAGCAAGGAAGAAAGAAACCTGAAGTTTGCTTGTTCAAATGGGCATAGTTTGGCTGAAATAATTGCCAAGTGTTCTAACCTTTCATGCATTGGGCATGGTTGAAGGTGGACCATCATTTGCTGCTAACAAAGCTGAGAATCCCTTGCTTGAACCAAGCATGCCGTTATGGGAGGGAGAAGAGAGCATGCTTGCTGCCAGAATTTCAGCTTCATCTTGACAAATGGCAGCCAAGGATTAGAAGAGAGAGACGGCTGAATTCTTGCTGGAGTTTTGGGAAGATTTTGCAGGTGATTTTGGAGAGAATCCCTGGTGGTTTGAAGCTGTGAATTTCGATCCAATTGGGCTGGAGTGAAACGGCTCAATGATGATTCAATTTGGTGGTTCATGAAATGGTTCAAGAGTGACAAAACTTCTAAGCTGGAAAATTTTGTTGAAGTCCGAAATTTGGCTTGGATTTAACGTAATCAAATTTCCTCTCTTTTTTTTTTCCTAAGAAACATCAATCGAATTTAATTGAAGAAGGATGTGGTTAAGTCTAGTATAACTAATGATAGTGAGTCTTATGCAATTAGTCTAGGGTTTTCATGATGGAATCCTACAATGGTTAAATCGGAGAAATTCGAGTTGTTCACCAACAAAACTCAATTATGGAATTAGGGTTTCCAAACTAAGTATGTTATAATTTTCCCAGATGAAAACTAGGGCTTTAGAAATTTTAAAGTACATTTTCAATCAAACAATAATCACACACAGAGTTATTTAACCAAGTATTAAGTTACGATTCTCACGGCCCTTACAATCTCCCCTACTTAAGAAATTTTGTCCTCGAAATTATTACCTTTTTCCAGTTGAAGCTCTGGGTATCTTTGATTCATCTCCTCTAACTCCCATGTTGCCTCTTCTAAACCATGGTGTCTCCAAGGACTTTCACCAAAGGAATCGTCTCTTTCTTAAAACTTTAACCTTCCTATCGACAATCTTCAAGGGTTTTCCGATAAGTCGAGATTCATCTAAGTCGACCTCTAGGGTTGGTAGAACATGAGACGGGTCCTTGTGGTACTTCCTCAACCACGATACATGGAAAATGTTATGGACTCGTTCTGCTAGGCTTTGCGGCCGTTCAGTGATAAGCTACCTTTCCAATCCTTTGTGAAATCTTAAGCGGTCCTATGTACCTTGGTTTAAGCTTCTTTCTTTTCTAGACTTGAGGCTTCCTCTCAATGGTAACTCTCAAGAAAACTTCATCTCAACTTGAAACTCTAAATCTTTCCTTGGGTTGTCGATGTAGCTTTTACTGCGACTCACGACTACTTGTATCCTTTGACGGATCGGTTTAACCTTCTCATAGGCGACGCTTGACCCATGGTATCCTTTCAGCACCCAAAATCTTTGCGTTCTCCACTTCATCCCATTATCGGTGATCTACACTTTTCCGTATAGCGCAGCTTCATATGGGCCATCCGAATGGAAGAATGGTAGCTGTTGTTATAGGCAAATTCCACTAAGGTCAAGTGTTGATCCCAACTACCTCAAATCCATGATACATGCCCTCAACATGTCTTCTAGGGTTTGTATGGTCCTTTTAGATTGTCCATGTTTGAGGGTGATAAGGCTATTTTGTGCGAGATTTAACTTGGTTCCCAAGGCACTTTGAATCTGCTGCCATAGTCACGGAAATAAAGCGGGGATCTCATGCGACACTATACTACGGCACTCCATGAAGCCTAACAATTTCATCCAATAAATCGGGCGGTTTCTCCATCGATATTTCATATTAGCGGTAGGAAATGGGCGACTTGGCGTCAACCGATCCTATCACCCAAATAGCATCATGACCTCGGCGGGTATGGGGTAATCCAGTGACAAAATCCATGGTAATCTGGTCCCATTTCCACTCAGGTACCTCTAATGGCAATGTAACAATCCCCCAGAAGGTCTCGATGTTCATTTAACTTGTTGACACGTTAGGAGGTGTAAAGCTGAACTATGTCCTTTTCATATTATTCCACAGGAAAATTTCTTTACATCGATACATCTTGTTTCTTCGGGTGGATGGTATATTTTGACTTATGTGCATCAGCCATAATTTCTCTCTTGATTCATCCTCGTGACCTACCAATCGGTTTGATATCTCAAGATCCCATCACTCCCCAAATTGAAATTAGGCAACTTCCCTTCTTTCACTTTATTTACCCAATTACAAGGGAATTCTTGCTTTGAGTCTCTTTAATCCGCTTTCGGTTATGGAGGAACTTAATGTCACACTTCCCAAGATCACTTTGCTGTGCATTAGCAGTGGGTTCCAAGTCTGACCTCTTAACATTTTCCATTCCTTAACCATTAATCCAGTCTGAACTTTTACGCTTGGCATCTGCTACCTTATTAGCCTTTCACGGTTGATACTTAATGGTACATTCATAATCTTCTAGAATTCCATCCATCGTTGCCTCAAATTCAGTTCTTTTGGGAAAACAAGTACTTAAGACTTTGATGATGGGTGTAAACCTCAAAACCACACCATATAAATGAGTGCTCCATTTCTTCAAAGGCGAACACTATGGCTGCCAATTCAAGATCATGGGTGGGATAATTCTGTTCATGAGGTTTCAGTTTTAGTGAGCCCTACTTTACCCTCTTGCATTAAAACACATCCAGTCCTTCCTTAGATGCATCGGTGTAAACCGTAAAACTCTCCTTCATTTGGCAATGTCAACCCACGGGGGGCTTTAGTCGGTCGACTCTTAAGCTCTTGAAAGCTATTCGCATTTTGAATCCCAAAGCAAAGCGGCTGTTCTTTCTAGTCAAATTGGTCAAGGACCAGCAAGTTTGGAAAAATCTGAATGAACCTTGGTAATATCCAGCCAACCCTAGGAAACTACGGACTTCGTTGGATTCTCGGCTGCTTCCAATCCACCACGCTTTAACCTTAGCTGATCCACAGTATTCCTTTTCGGAGATCACATGACCTAAAAGATACTTCTCTCGAAAAATTTGCTTTTGCTAAATTTAGCTGACTTGTGCTCCTTGAGTTTGCAAAACTAACCTCAGGATGTCGTTCATGATCTTCCTTGGACTTTGAATAAATTAAGATGTCATCTATGAAAATTACCTACAATTGGTCCGGTAAGGCTTAAAACCCTATGCATTAAATCCATAAATGCGCAGGGGCATTAGTTAGTCAAATGGCATGACCGAAACTCATAATGCCCATATCGAGAATTAAAGGCAGTTTTGGAGCGTCTTCCTTTCTAATCCTCAATTGATAATAACCTTGTCTAAGGTCAATCTTAGAAAACACTTGCTGCGGTTGGTCAAATAATTCATCAATGTGGGGCAATGGATATTTATTCTTGGTGACTTCATTTAATCCCAGATAATCAATACAAAGTCTCAATCCTCCATCTTTCTTCTTCACAAATATCTGGGGCTCCCCAGAGAACTCAGACTTGACTTTATAAATCCCTTTTTTTAACAAATCTTGCGTTGTAACCTCGGTTCCTTCAATTGCGGGTTTCCATTCCGATGGGGAGTCTTGGAAATAGGGTTTGCTCAGGTGTGAGTTCAATCTTAAATTCAACATCTGGTTGGGAGGTAAGGACTCTAATTCCTCGGGAAATACTTACGGATACTCACTGCTTGCTCGGTACATCCTCTCCCAATTTCAATTTATCTTCTTGAGGGTTTATTAAGAAGGCTAAATATCCCGAGCTCCCTTACTCAACATTTTCCCAGCTTGGAGTCCGAAACAAGTCGGTAGAGGCTAATCCTTGTCGAGCATCAAATCTTAAGGTAGGTTCCCACGGAATGTGAAATTCAACCACCTTCATTTTACAATCCAATTAGGCATGAAAATTCGGGCTAGACTATCCATTCCAGAATAATATCATATCCCTTAATGGGCAAGGCAATCCAGTGCAGTTTTCTCTCACCTACCCACAATTCCACGGTTCTTATAGACCTCATTAGATTAAACAAGAATCTTTCACTTTGGGTTTGCGATTAGGTCATAAGACAAAAGAGGCTTGACATCCACACATACAGAATTTAGGGTTGACAAAGAGTGACTAGCACAGGGTCAATTAAAATCTTAGCCAATCTATGAAAGGAAATGGTACCTTCTACCACAATTGGGTAGGTGGTGTATCTCGATCGTTGGGGAATAAATCCGGCAGGCACCTGGGCGATTGCTCTGTCGGTTGAGGGTTTTGGGTTTGGGCGTCCTTGTGCTTGTACCCCGATTCTTGAGTCCAGGAGGGGGCAATTGTTGATCCCGTGCTCAGTGCTTCCACATACTAGGCACTTTCCCGCCTTATCCAGCAGTCATTTTCATGGTGGTTTGCCTTACCATTACCACAGGTACTGCACAAGATTGGCTGAGTTGGGGAGGTTGTCTTGCCAGGACGGGCCCACCTTTTGCCCGTCCTCGACTGTGACCACTTGCTCCCTCCGGATCCTCTTCCAGCTTTAAGGCGGTTGACTTAGTTGACCCCTCCTGTTTTCCCAAGACTAGGGTTTGATGGGGCTAGTCGTTTCCTGTTCTGAAAGGCCTTGACTTGTGCCTTAGTACTTTCTACCCTTATAGCTTTCTCAGGGCATCGGTGAATGTAGGTGTGTGGGGGTTGCTAAGGCTTCCTGAATTTCTACATTGAGGCCTTGGATGAAGCACCTTCCCTGAGGCTTCGGTAGCAATCAATTCTGTGAATTTGGATAGCAGGTAATGGGTCTACACCATTAAAGCTTAAATACTGACATAGCATGTCATCTTCTCTCTTCTCTGAACCATGGGGGAAGATACTTTTCATTAAATTCCAGGTGAAATTGCGTCCGCGGTTTGATTCCTAGCCCATTTTTCCTTATTACGTTCCACCAATCCGTCTGCACCTTCAAAGCTGGAAAGCGGTGAAAGTCACTTGCGAACTTCCGTATACCAGGGTCCCAAAATGTTCACCATGGTTTCCAGCAGCTGATACGCTATGTCAGGATTGGGTCCTCCGACAAACTTAGGTGGAAGAATCTACGAAACCTCTCTAATGCTCTATCATCTCTAACCACGGTCCCTGGTTGGTTGCCCTGGGTCTTTGGTCCTGTGGTCCGTCCTTTCCAACAAATTCGTCATCTGTTTAGGGCCTCTGTATGGGTCCCTCGGCTCGACCTTGCTCTCAATTAAGGTGGGCGGTAGATGCCTCACCTTCCTTGGCCTTGAGCCACTACTCGTGGTCTTCCTCTTCCCTCCCCTTCGTCCATTTCCTTTATCTATGCACACATTTATCTATAAGTAATTATAAAAGAAATAAAAGAAGGTATTTGCAACATAGTAAAACACCAAATAGCTCCGTTAATCATAAAACATCATACATCAAGTTCTTACACAACATAACATGATGATCATAACATCCATGAAATGAAACACAACATCGGGTCTAATACAATCATCCAATCAAAACAAAAGGGACCTCATTGGGAATTCAATCTCAACCCTAACTCATGGGAGGTAGGAAAATCGGGGTCTCAGGAGGGATCACTAAGGGGCTATAAGTGGAAGCCTCCTATCTCCCGATAATCAACATCCTCATGTGTCACGAGACACTGTCCAACACTAGAGCTCTCATACGGCCCTCGGATGTATCTCTACAATATCCTCAATCATGGCCTCACAATTGGCCATGATACCGACGATCTTGGTCGCATTGATTATGGGCAGAACTGAAGCGATAGCTACACCCTCGAGCTCTTGAATCCTAGCCGCGTAACCTCTCGTTTTCCGCCAACTCCTCAATCTCAGCATTTTCTCCACCGTGCGGGCTAAAGTCTTCTCTCCCACGACCGCAAACATCCACATGGTTGGGATATGCATAGTCCCCGAGCACCTACAAGGGTTAGCCCTCGAGGCGAGGCTCCAGTAAGGGTGGGGCCTCATCCTCAAGCTGATATCGCGCCTTAGGCATGGGCCCCCCAGGTGGGGCGGGACCTCCACTAGCTCCGTCCAGCCATAACCTACCCACACAATCTAGTAAGCTGCTTATATAATTTATAACCTCAATTCGCCTACTACTTTCAATTGGCCTATAACCTTACGGCCAATTTCTAACCTAAGGTCGATACCACTAAATAATGAACCACGAGCCATGACCACCGACTCTTTCGCCAGGGACTCAATCGATCAGTTTAGTCAACTCAAATATATTCTCAATTGCAGCTATATAGTTCAAACTAAAATTCAACATCAACCATCTAGGATACACAATTCCTAGGCAATGTTAACAAAGGATTTCAACATCATTAGTCTTAACAGGGTAAAGGTTACAACCAACAAAATCAGCTGACTCAAATCCTACCCTTTCGAGTCAAACTGGAACCGGAGGAAAATATATGGGGTGAGCTTCAAGCCCAATGAGGATCCCAACACATAACAATTATCACATTCGCAGAGCATGCTTTCCTTAATCAATCACATAGGAAAATTTTCACAACAGCATTTTCCTTCAAGAATTTCATGAAACATTGAATTTCAATATCACATTGGAAAGCATCAATAACATTCATTGTGGAAGGATACATTGCTTCCATGTTGTTCAATATGCGTCTTTGTGCTTCCACTCTCAACCTTTACTCCGACTTGGACTAATAACATTCATTGGGTGGTGTACACTTTCGAGTAACCTTTCATTTCATTCCCGGGTCCGTCGGCGTACAGACCAAGCCCTAATTCATTCGACTATAGCCGACTTCGCCTCTGGGTTTGGGATCCCGGCCGAGCCAATTCCACACATTCATGAGGCTTATCACTCATGCACATTGTAGAGCACATACACAATATGGCATTTGAAATCATTTGTAAAATGAGAGGGTGAAGTCTGATAAAGTACACACGATCTCCTCCTGATCAATGGTTTTGAAATAATTCATGGAATTATATACTATTCAACATTAAACGCGTTAATTGGCAAATAACACTTAGCAAATACGTTCAATCAACAAGTAACATTTTCCATCAAGTACAATTCTAACATATGGCACATTTCAAACAAGCATGTTCTCATTACTTTAATAAAACATTTAACAACAATTTGGAACCCTCAGCTTAACTAGGGCAAAGTTGTGTCCGAAGGTTTTCGATGTCAGCGTCCTCGACTTGGTCACCGACCGATCGAGGTAAATATAATTTAACTTTTAATTATTAAAATCAATTTTGACCAATTCACTTCTGTTATAAATAAGTAGTTTTTTTTTATATAACTAGCAGTAATTATTATATCACTACTGTGATATGAACCTTGGTAATTGAAGTTACGAAAGATATATATATTTTAGGTCAAAACATTAAGTGTGAAAACTTGGAAATTCGAGTTTGAAATAGGTTTGAAGAAAATAAACTATCTTTTAAAGATTTCAATAATGGGATGTATTAAGATGGAAAATGGTGGGGTTTTGTATACAATTAGCTAAGGGTTTTGAGGTCATTTGTCAGTGAAAAGAAGAAAAAAATAATAATAATAATTTGAGGTTCATTTAGAAGAACATGACTTTGAATTTTGCTCGTTTGGGTCTTGTGGGTACAATTCCCATACGGGATTTTAAAAGCGAGTCAAGTTTTAGAAAAAAAATCAAGTTTGTTTGAGCAGTAAATTTCACGATGAGGGGTTTTCAAAGGTTTGCATGAGAACCCTAATGTTCTGGTTTTGCACAAGTTAAGTTGGAAATCTTGTTTGTGAATTTATGCGGTTTCATAACAATAGGAAAACGAAATTTTCTTTCAGAAAACATTAAAACTTCGTTTTGGTTCAAAATCCATCAAACTTGTCCTTTAAAAGTTTGAACTCAATTCCAAATTTTCAGGTTGGGTTTTCAGCGATATTCATTTGCTTGCTATGATGTCAGAAAATGAACTTCTGGCGTCGATATACCAAATCGAAACCCTATGAGTCTAGTTTTGAATGCCGTAAGTGGCTCATGATTTGAGGTTATAAATGAGAGATATGAACATTCTGTTCTGGTTGGTTTAAGTTTCTGGTTTCTTGTTAAAATTTCTGGTTTTGGGTATTTTTTGAAAACAGCTTTATTTGCACATGGTTAGGTGTTTGAATTCAGTTCCAACAAGCTAATCAAGCTCATAAGCAGCTAATACATCCATTGAAAGCTCACGGTTACATGCACACATTTTAAATGGACAAAACAACATGAAACATTTCAGTTCCTCTTGGTCTAAGCTTCAAGGAACCGTGCTTCTAAACATCAGGAGATGCAAGAAAACTTCTACTTTGCATGCATGAAGAGGATTTTAAATGTGAACTTATAAAGCAAAGAAAATGAGGAATGAAACTTTCCTAACATCTCAATACAAACCAGTAAAATATTGTTTATCACGATACTAATGACATAAGAACTTGCACCCAAGCATATATACATCATGTCTGAAAATGAAACTTAACTAACATTCTTCATCATCAAAATTTTTTTTTTGGAAATGGAGGCTGTTCTATCAAGAGAGGAGAGAAAAAAGGTTTGAGGCTTACCTTCACTAGCTTACGATTCCAGTTGCAAGGGTTAAGCTTAGTAAGCTGACAGGTTCACACAAGAAGAAGAACAAACTGGGAAGAAGAAGAGGAAAAGAAGCAGCTACCATGGCAGTTTCACAAGGAAGATGTAGGTGGTTACTTACCTTAAAACACCCTAGAAGTTGAAGGGGTATGAGCAGCCTCTTTCCTTCAAGTTTCAACTTGGATTCAGCAGCTGCTAAGAAATAAGCAACAAGGCTTAGGAAATGGAAGATGTGAGCTGTGGTTGAAGCTTAGGATAGAAGAAAGGAGTTGGTTGGAGCTTGAGAATGAGAATTACTAGTGATAACTAGTGTGAGGAGTGGGAGAATGAGAAGAATTGGGGTTGAGTTTTTCTGATGAGATTTGGGACAGCAAGGAAAGAAAGAAACCTGAAGTTTGCTTGTTCAAATGGGCATAGTTTGGCTGAAATAATTGCCAAGTGTTCTAACCTTTCATGCATTGGGCATGGTTGAAGGTGGACCATCATTTGCTGCCTAACAAGCTGAGAATCCACTTGCTTGAATACTTGATTATGGGAAGACATGCTTACTGCAGAGAAATTTCAACTTCATCTTGACAAATGGCAGGGATTAGAAGAGAGACTGAATTCTTGCTGGAATTTGGGAAGATTTTGCAGGTGATTTTGGAGAGAAATCCCTGGTGGTTTGAAGCTGTGATTTGATCCAATTGGGCTGGAGTGAAAGCGGCTCAATGATGATTCAATTTGGTGGTTCATGAAATGGTTCAAAGTGACAAAACTTCTAAGCTGGAAAATTTTTTATTTGAAGTCGAAATTTGGCTTGGATTTAGCGTAATCAAATTTCCTCTTTTTTTTCCTAAGAAACATCAATTAATTGAAGAAGGGATGTGGTTAAGTCTAGTATAACTAATGATAGTGAGTCTTATACAATTAGTCTAGGGTTTTCATGATGGAATCCTACAATGGTTAAATCAGGTTGTTCACCAACAAAACTCAATTATGGGATTAGGGTTTCAAACTAAGTATGTGTTATAATTTTT